>JADLZK010008331.1:0-288512 GCA_015847255.1 Hyparrhenia diplandra
GGTAGTCCTCATAGACTTCCTCTGCGCCTTTCTTATAAGGCTTGCAAGTAGAACATGCCCTAAATGAGCTGTTGCCAAACAAGCTGTTTGTTTTATATTCTCTATTCGTGAACTTTTTTTGGGTGTCTGTGCCTCTATGGATTGTGTAGTCGGTCCCTCATAGGCACATCTATTACAAATTTGAAGCCCGTATAATTATCCTCATGGATATTTTTGAGTTGTAGGTACTAAACTTGACACTTGCTACTATAACTATAATGAGCTGTTACTAAACTACAGTTTCTTTTGTATCCCTCTTCTCTGAGAAGTACATTTTTGTTCTCCACCTTTGGTTTGTGTACTCCTCATAGGCAGCTTATTGCAAAATTGAGCGCATAATTCAATCGTCACATGGATATTTTGAGTATTTATCTTTGAAATTGACACCTACTTTGCTACTATAATGTTGCTATCTTATCTTACAAAAAATGTTCCTACTAAATGGCATTACTAAACTCTGATTTTGTTTATATCCCTCTATTCCCAGAACTACATTTTTGTGATACGTGCCTCACGGATTGTGTAGTCCTCATAGGCCAGCCTATTACGAGTTGCTGTATAAATATTAGGGACTTGCTAGTTTCAGTGTGAAATTTTTGAATCTATTCGGTGTGAAGCTTCGCAGTGAATTCCATCAACGGTAGCATCAACAGTGGCCTGAATTTTACATACGCCCGGTGAGGAAAGGTGATAATTGTATCCTCGGATGGATATATAGAGTTGTAAGGCGAAACTTGACACTTTGCTACTATAATGTAGTTACAGTGTGTGTTTTGTCATAGAAAAGCGCAACCAAATTCATTGCTTATTTTTCTTTATAGATGAACTAGACTAGGATTCAGCGTGTATAAGATGGAATATAAGTTAATCACTAAGATTTTAAGGTTATGATATATAGGCGATAATCTAAAAGTTATTTTGGATAATGTATATTTAGAGATCAATGGAGAAAACATATAGAGACATTCCTAATGATATATAAAGTCAATCAACAATTTAATCTAAAAGTTATTTTGGATAATGTATATTTAGAGATCAATGGAGAAAACATATGAAGAGACATTCCCTAATGATATAAAGTCGATCAACAATTTAGTTTGTGAAACGATGTGACCAAATCCATCCTAATGGGAATATGTATAATCTAGAGCTTAGCGCGTTGTAGTCTGAAGGAGAAATCTATGAGTTAAAATATTACTATCACCCTCATATTCTTTTTTTTTTTCCTTTTTTGGTCTCTTATTTTTTATTTTTACTTTGCTCTATATACTTTCCAACTACTATTCTTTGGGACCCACTTATAATTTTATCGAAATATATCCATATGAGATCTTGTTTTGAAAAGATTTGTTAAAAGGAATTCAATGGTATAATCGAAATTTAATTTGTTTTTGGTTTGTGAGTTACAATATTATTTTAGTTAGTTCAAGCGATGGGGACGCCATTGGATGATTATGGTGGCATGCTTGCAAGTCGAAGAGAACTCCTTAGTGGGGGTTCTCTACATAGGTGTAGTAGATATACATGCTCAAGAACAATGGCTTGCTACATCGAGCACTATTACTATCTTGTCTTATAAAAATGTGCCTATTAAATGGCCCCATTTACTAAACTACAGGTTTGTTTGTATCCCTCTTCTCTGAAGTACATTTTTTTTGTTCTCGCCTTTGGTTTTGTGTACTCCTCATAGGTAGCCTATTGCAAAATTGAGCTGTATAATTCAATCGTCACATGGATATTTTGAGTTGTACATCTTGAAATTGACACCCTAGCGCTACTATAATGTTCTTTATCTTGTCTTACAAAAATGTTCCTACTAAATAAAAGCTGTTACTAAACTACAGTTTGTTTATATCCCTCTATTCGAACTACATTTTTTGTGATACTGTGCCTGCGGATTGTGTAGTCCTCATAGACCGCCTATTGCGAGGATTGAAATTGTATAAATATTAGGGACTTGCTAGTTTCAGTATTTGAAATTTTTGAATCTGATTCGGTGTGAAGCTACTTGGTGAATTCCATCCAACGGTGGCATCAACACGGCGCCTGAATTTTTTACGTCGCCCGGTGAGGAAGGTGATAATTGTATCCTCGGATGGATATATAGAGTTGTAGAAGCGAACTTGACACATTTGCTACTATAATGTAGATTACACATTGTGTTTTGTCATAGGAAGCTGCAACCAAATTCAGCCCTTATTTTCTTTATAGATGAACTAGAAGGATTCCAGCGTGTTGCGGGTATGAAGGTGGAATATAAGTTAATCACTAAGATTTTAAGGTTATGATATAGGCGATAATCTAAAGTTATTTTTGGATAATGTATATTTAGAGATCAATGGAGAAAACATATAGACATTCCTAATGATATATAAAGTCAATCAACAATTTAATCTAAAGTTATTTTTTGGATAATGTATATTTAGAGATCAATGGAGAAAACATATGAAGGAGACATTCCCTAATGATATATAAAGTCAATCAACAATTTAGTTTGTGAGCGATGTGACCAAATCCATCATAATGGGAATATGTATAATCTAGAGCTTCATAGCGTTACTTGTAGTCTGAAGAAGAAATCTATGAGTTAAAAATATTACTATCACCCTCATATTCTTTTTTTTCCCTTTTTTTGGTCTCTTATTTTTTATTTTTTACTTTTGCTCTATATACCAACTACTATTCTTGGGACCCACTTATAATTTTCGAAATATATCCATATGAGATCTTGTTTTGAAAGGATTTGTTAAAAAGGAATTCAATGGTATAATCGAGAATTTAATTTGTTTTTGGTTTGTGAGTTACAATATTATTTTAGTTAGTTCAAGCGGTGGGGCGCCATTGGATGATCATGGTGGCATGCTTTCAAGTCGAGAGAACTCCTTAGTGGGGGTTCTCTACATAGGTGTAGTAGATATACATGCTAGATATACATGCTCAAGAACAATATTACTATCTCAAGAACAATGCCTATTAAATGGCATTTACTAAAGAACAATCCTCTTCTCTCAAGAACAATGACTCCTCATAGGCACGCCTATTGCAAAATTGAAGCTTGTATAATTCAATGCGTCACATGGATATTTTGAGTTGTACATCTTTGAAATTGACACCCTAGCTGCTACTTATAATGTTCTATCTTGTCTTACAAAAATGTTCCTACTAAATAAAAGCTGTTACTAAACTTCGAGTTTGTTTATATCCCTCTATTCGAACTATTTTTTTTTGTGATACGGTACCTCTATTGATTGTGTTGTCCTCATAGGCTGCCTATTACGAGTTGAAGCGTATAAAAACTAGCGGAATTTTCAGCTGGCGTTCTTCTTGGGTAGGAAAGGGATTGTTAAAGGATTAAATTGTTGTCTTGTGTAATCTCAAAAAAGCGAAGAAGAATTGTAAGCAGCTAAAATCGATCGAGAATTAGCTATTGAAGCGAAATTACTTTGTCTTTGGATAAAGCGAGTTAGTAACGAAGAACTTAAATGTATGAAGCAGTACATACTCATTGGCATAAAAGATTATTTAATCTTATGTTTAAACTCAAAATTTGAACCAATATCGAATAGAAATATTTAGATATGTGAGGAAAGGTGAATTGTATCCTCGGATGGATACATAGAGTTGTAGAAAGCCCGAACTTGACTTTTTTGGGGGCTTGGTGAATTTGAGGGGAGGAAAGGTGAAATATACATGCTCAAGAACAATAATTTGCTTTCTGTCGAGCACTACTACTAGCTTGTCTTACAAAAATGTGCCTATTAAATGAGCGTACTACGGTTTGTTTTATATAGTAGTCCTATATTCTGAACTACATTTTATTTGTTCTACGCCTTAGTGGTTTTGTTTAGTCCTCATAAAAAGCCTACTACAGTTGTGTTGGAAAAAAGCAAAGCCTATTACGTAATTGAGTTGTATTATTTTATCCTCGAGATGGATATATCGAGTTGTAGATCTTGAACTTGACACTGTTGCTACTATAATATTTGTCATCCATGTGTTGTTGTCATAGGAAGCGCAACAAATTCATTTGTTTATTTTCTTTTAGATGAATATCTTGGCGTGTTCAAGATAGAACAATATTTTGCTTTCTGTCCTTACCCCCTCGGGTTCTGCCGGTGAAGCTTTGTCGTGTGTCTTTGCGATTGGCGGCCTTTCGAAAATGGTAAGGCTGCGGCTATGTGATATACAAACCTTGCTTATGGTTAGCTTTTGAGTGCTAATTTGTTGACTTCTACGTGTAACTACAATACATTTTGATATAGGCGTCGATGATGACACATAATGCGACATCATCGGTAGCGAAACAACTAATTCTCTAGAGGATGGTGAGAGATACATATGAAGAGGCGGCGCATGAGGCGAGATGAAGCTACTGAGGGGCTAAATCGGGGAGTTTGTACTACGGAGGCGGATCATCATCGGCGGTCGGTGCGAAAGGGAGTCGGGACCATCACAAAGTGGCGAAGAATAAGGTAGTTGTGGCGGAGGTCACCGGACGGGTATCCCACTACTAAGGAGGGCATGCTAGAATGAGGAGACTTGCTGTGCGATTGCTAGACAAAGGGTCCCCTTGCTCCGCAGTTAGTCTGTTCCTTAAGTCCTCATGTCAAGGGAGAATTATTTGAGGAGTGTGTCGGAATTCATTGGAGTTGGGTGTCCATCGAGGCTCAAAGGACAAAAGCAATTAAAAAGAATTTGTGGCATTTGGTAGGAAAAAGTTTTAGGACCCACAAAAGCGATCTAGTGCGCAATTTCGTCAACAAGGGGATGGATGCCACGGTGAAGCACACATACATCCCAAGGAGGATTGGGCTGACTTTTGTTCAAGCGACTCAAAGCGAGAAGAAGCGGTGGCAGAAGTCGGAGGAGATCAGGGGCGCTTAGGGGAGGAACACGTATAACCTTTGCACAGGGGATAGGAGGTTATGAAGCAATGTATGAAAGGTGGGCGAAGGAGGGCGGGGGACTTAGTCGACAAAGCAATCGAGAATCCTTGGGGCCGAATATCCTAAGGACCACTCTATGGCTTTTTCTTGGCGTGGGCGACCACACAGAATTGTCGGTGTGGGGCTCAAATTGTTTGGAGCGATGAAGCGGCTCGGGAGTTAGGTGAGCATATTTTAGAGGCGGAGGGCTCTTGCAGGGTCAGTGTAGGGGAAAGAGATGCACTCACGGAGGGTCTGGGCACCCTAGAGCGAGCGAGGCGTGTGCGTGGGGGTGTCTAGTTCGTGTGGTTGGAAGAATTGGCGGGCTGCGAGGGACATGTCTGAGAAAAAGGAAGTCGCCCGGTGTGGCTGGTTGAAAAAGAGATTTTTCGCTAGATTGAATGATCTCAAAGGTCGGTGGGCGTTGCAATTGCAACAAGCACAAGCACAAGCACAAGCACAAACACAAACACAAGCACAAGGTTCCCGCCCTGGCAACACCCTAAGCGGCTGGTGGAAGAAGCGATTTGCGCCTCGGCCAATCCGGATGGCCAGGCCCGGATCTTTGAGGTTTCCATTCGAGCGATGTACCCTTGTATAAGGCGGAGGTTATCGGGTTGAGGTAGCTAGGGGAAAGGTACACCGAATCACCCGAGCTACTTGAGGGTCAACCAATACTGGCGAGGACATCTTGTTGTAGCGATTGAACATGTAAATCACGGTTTTGATGCTACACTCTTTGGATCGCCCGACGGCCGAATTTAAGACTCTTGGCGGGCTATTTTTAAGAGGATCGATTGGGCGAGACCTTATATTTGTAACACCTATGGCCCGTCTTGTTACGCAAATTGTTACGCGACAAAACCTCCTCGCCTTACGTCTCAGGGGTATTAGCGGGTCCTAAAGGACCATATAGTACGCACGGGTTATTAAATGGGGATGGCGGACAATGACGAGTCCTCTCGGACTCGGGGTGCAATGGGTGGGAATGAGATGACTAGCTTGCATGCCAATGGTGATCGAGTGCCTCTCGAGGGGTGCAATGGATCGAATGCGGCGACTTCGCACTCATGCAATGGCGTTGATTGCCATGCGAGTGCATCGGCTAACAATGCGCGAGCGGCTCTCAAGGCATGAATGATGAGAGTGCCTCGCGGCTGCAAGGGGCGGAAGCATGGGGAGTGGCTCGCATGACAAGAATGTCGAGTGCCTCTCGAGTGCGGCGGGCGTGAAGGAAGCAAACATTTGTTTCCAAACAAGCATGCCTCGGGCAAAAGGCATAGAGCATCACGGTGGCGGCATCACGTTCCCGAAGGGTCATCCCTTATGACGGAAGTACCGAGTGCCCGCCGGTATGCGGTGGCCAACCCAAAGTACAAGCATGGATCTCAATGCTCCGCGGATGAAACGGCAGTATGGTAGGGCCTTGTTGTCTTTGCTCTTCATGGGTGGTGCATGGAAGCGGCCGGTCCAAACATGGTGGCGTTCTTGCATCGCCCTAGGAAGCGGCCTTTTGGCGTGACAGCGAAGAGGCTAAGATCAATGTGGGTTTTCGGCGACTGTTTGACCTCATGACCTTTGGATGGATTGGATGTGGCCATCCCCATTTTGCATTTCTTTGTGAGTACAATTTCTTCTATTGTGGACTCATTAGGGATGCCTCTTTCATCTATTGCTTACTAAATTTGCTTTGCATGCTTCTCTATTCTAGATGCACTGCTCAGAAGCGAGGGCCTTGTCTTTGTCGGTTGGCTTTCTTGATCACGAGCCATTGACCTTGAGCGAAGGATGATGGGCCTCGGCAAAAGGAGCGTACATATCTAGAATTTGGCCTCACGGAAGCATCATGACAAGGACTTTGTCATGTTTGCTATAATCGAGCCAACAACTGGATTCTTTGTTGTCATAGCTATCAAGTGGAGGAAAGTCTATTTCGTTGACTTCTGCTCCCAGCGCAAAAGCGAAAGCGCTCCGTTGAAAACTTTACTACAGTGAGTGTTTCCTAACCTACATCGACCCATGCATTTTTTCTTAATTATGTTACTAAAAATAGAAAAGAATGTGACCTTTTACATTTTACTCATGTGTAGCCGTGTTGAGCATGTTTTTCAATCGAAGGGGACAAGGGCCTTAAAAGTTCACGGTTCCGCCAAGTATACAAAAGTAATTGTTGTGCTTCTCACGAAGTTGTGCACTTGCCACTTGGGTTTCCATTCAGCGAATAACCAGCTTTGTGTTTCATATGTTTTGCGATCTTTGGGCGCAACGCGATAACAAGACATGTGGGTTCTACGCGGCGCACCACTTGATGCTGCGATGAATCAAGCTCATTTGGATTCTCGCGAGGTAACTTTCGAAGTGCAGCTCCATCTTGTGCCTATCTTTGTTTGGCGATAAAGACCATGTGTACAACAAACACTTATGTCTACCTTTTCTTTCTATTAGGAGTTTGACTTGCGAGAGTGTATGCAGGTGCAATTTGGGTGATATTAGAGAAGATTGCCAAGTTTCTTATGGAACAAGTCATCCACCAGCGGCGAATATTTTGATTAAATGTAAACGTGAGTTATACGTTCCCTTGCTGCATCACGTAGAGGTGGATACATGCCACGTGGCTGTGTTATTTGTCTTTGTGAACAATGTGTGGTGTGCTTACTGAACAAGCTGGGTCGCGTGTGAAGAACAATCGTGGTGTGCCCTGTGAACAAGCTGGGTGCATGTGAAGAACAATCGATACACTTGAATTTTTAATCTTTTTGGCGTCGGCCATTTGTTTTGTGCTTGGACCTATGTATATGTATTATATACGTATTAATTATATCAATGTTGTGGTGTCGGGCGATTCTAAAAGGCATGCAGTGTGCGTAGCGTCATCATTGACGAGGCAGCGTCAACTATCTAAAGGCGTCTCAAGCCTCTCGGATAATTCTGGAACTGTCTCGCCCCGATCTGCGCGTCGGTTGTTTTAGATTTTTTTGTGGCCGCTCGAAAATTAAGCGTCACGAAGCGTCAACCTCGTTGCGAGACATGCGGCAGGTCTTGGCGTCTTTAATTTTTCAAAGAGTTACGGTCGATGGGTCGTTGTAGCGTCTGTAGTCTCCCGCAGTCTGATCGGTTCTAGGTGCTTCTGGCGTGCGTAAGCGTAAGAAGCCGCGGTCGGGTACAAGGCGGTGTGCGTAGCGAATCACGATGCCTGAGACGGATAAAGCGAGCGGCGTGTACGTAAGTAGTACAAACCCGCGAGGCGTGTGTGGCGGCGTCGTATGGGTGACGAGCTTGATGCGAGCGGTTGCATTCGAATTGTTTGTATTAAGAAAAAGCGTCCGAACACTTTTTTTGCCCGTGTGCAGCAGATTCTACGCGATTCTGGTAGCGGTGACGGTCGTCGACATGTGGCCGTTCTGGGCGCCCTTTGACAGGGAGTGTACGCATGCGAAGTATCATCACGGTCACACATTTGGGCCCATGCGTCGGTAACTTTGGAAGGGATCGGTCGGCTTTATTCATCTTCGCGTGTACGTAATGTTGCGAGCCCTGATCGCTCCATAGAAAAACTTATGTCTTAAGAGTCGCGTTCCTCTGATCGAGCAAAAATGCGGTCCGAGACCCTCGAAAACAAATGCGTGATAAAAGTGTGTTCTGAGACCCTCGGTAAGGTCTTAAATACGTAAGTCGGACATTTAGAGACCCTAATGGGCGTCGCGTATGCCCTCAAATACCCTATCAAAGCCTTAGAAGCCTTTTTTACATAGTGTCAAGCTAGAAGATCTACTGCGTCTACCATCCAGGAGCTCAACACTCGCTTGGAGCGCACGCGACTTTCAAGAGAGGTATAAAGAAGAGATTCGGCTCGAGAAAAGGGGCGATCAAGAAAGCAAAGGAGAAAACAATGACGGACAAAAAGAGAAGGGAGAAAGCAACAAGGTCCCTAAGCGTCATATTCTCACGGGTTCCGGATCAAGAGCAAGAGACAAGACAAGCTAGCACTACGATCGATCATGGCATTAGAGCCCGCAACACGGCGCTACCTCAATTGGTCCCAATACCGATTCAATTCACAAAGGGAGGATCAATGGACAAAAGCGTAAGCAGCGCCGACTGTATCCCTTGGTAATAGAACCCACCATAGCTAAATGCTGATAACAAAGTCTTGTCGATGGAGGCGGGGGCTGAACATCATATTCAGAAAAACTTGGACAAGATGGGGCTGGACCTCTCGGATTGATTGCTCCATCAAACACCCCATTCACGGGATAGTTCACGGGCGGCGGCAATACCAATTGGGCGAGTCACCTTGCCGATCACTTTGAGCGCCATCAAATTATCGGGCCGAGAATACATCAAGTTCGAGGTGGCAAATCTCGAGTCACCATATCACGCCATCATGGGAAGACCGGCAATTGCAAAATTCATGGCCATTCCACACTACCGTATCTATTGCTAAAGATGGGGCGCCATTGAGTTCTTTCAATCAAAAGGAGATCTCAAGAAGGCCTTGAGTGTGATGTCAAAGCCATCGAGATAGCAAGCAAAGCTGGAACACTCTTGGAAAAAAGAAGTCCATCAAATGGCACGGGGAGGCGAATCTAGAAAACTCGAGATACGGCCAAGAAACAAGCAATCTTGGTACCTTTGAAGAAGCCCGGCGTCAAGCACATCGACTTAAGCTGGCGATCCATCAAAGGCGGCGATCATCGGTGCTCACCTATCTCGAAATAGGAACTTCGCGCTCACCCGGCTTCTAAAAGGCAACACAAAGACATATTCTCCGAAGCCCAAGGCGGACATGCGTACCAAAATTTGGTGAGCCACAAATTGATATCAATATGGGATCCAAACCCATCAAGCAAAAGGCGAGGAGATTCTCACGAGAAAAAAAAAAGCCATCAAGAAGGAGATGCGAAACTACTCGCGGCCGGGATTCATCGAGAGATCTTGCATCAGATTGGCTAGCTAACTTGATTACGGTTTAGAAGAAGAACACCTCGAATGGCGCGCATGCGTGGACTACAGAACTGAATAAGCCGCGCCCAAAAAGATCCATTCGGGGCTGCCAAGGATTGATCGGATAGTGGACTCCCTGGCGGGGGATCGGCCCTACTATCATTCTGGATTGCTACTCGGGCTACCACCAAATAGTGCTCAAAGAAGATCGAGCAAGACCTCTTTTATCACCCCTTTCGGTGCCCTCTTTGCTACAAAACAATGTCCTTTGGATTAAAGAAACGTAGAACAGCGTATCAAAAAGCGTCTGAGACTTGTTTTGGAAGGGCGGATTGGCAAAAACGTACGAAGCATCGTGAAGCGACTTAGTGGTGAAAACAAAGGGGCAGGCTTCGATTCAAGACACGGAGGAGACTTTCGATAACCTCAAGAAATGGAAGTGGAAGCTCAATCCAACTAAGTGTGTTTTTAGATGCCGTCGGGGCAACTACTCGGGTTCTTGGTCGGCCAGGCGATAGGCATAGAAGCGGCTTCAAGCGGATCAAGGCCATCACGAGAGATGAGACAACCCGAAATGTCAAAGGCGTCCGAGAAACTCCACGGGGTGTATGGCGGCACTCAGCGATTCATATCAAAGCTTGGGAGAAAGGACTACCCTTCTTCAAATTAATCAAGACCAAGGGGAAAGTTGAGAGTGGTGAAGAAGCGGGACAAGGCATTTGAAGAACTCAAAAGCGGTACCTAATGTCGACACCGGTCCTCACTCCACCAAAAGATCAAGAAGATCTCATGCTCTACATAGCGGCAACAAATACGGTAGTATTTCGGCGATCGCCGTGGAAAAGAAGAGCGGGAGCGACATCAAGACCGAGGCTGGTTTATTACGTGGCGAGGTCCTTTCGAGTCAAAGCTCGATACCCTCCGTCCGAAACTACTCTACTCCATGCGATCACATCAAGGAGGCTACGACACTGCCGGCGACCACAAGATAGCTTGATGGTTACCAGACTCTCCACTAGGAGACATCTGCCGGAACAAGGATTCCAGCGGGGCGCGCATATCAAAATGGGCGGTTGAACTTCGGGCGCTAAATCTAGAGTTCACCCCATGAAGAGCAATCAAATCCCAAGCACTTCTAGACTTCATTGCGGAATGGAATGAGCTCCAACAACCCATACCGAAGACATCAAGAAGCATTGGAGCATGTACTTGATGGTTCATTGAAGCTCGGGAAGGCGGGCGGGATTCTCTTCATATCTCGGATGGAAGACAACTCAAATATGTGCTACAAATATTGTGGCGGGCTACCAACAACGGCGGTATGAAGCACTCATCCACGGCCTCAAAGTAGCGAACTACGGGAATCAAAGACTTCGGGCATACGGCGACTCAGCGGTTGTTATCAACCAAGTTAACAAAAAGGGGGACTGCACCAAGGATAACATGGGCCTCTCTGCGTAGAAATGCATAAGTGGAAAAAAGAACTTCCAAGGCCTAGAAATCCTACGTGCTCAGAGGCATAAGCGTGGCGGCGGATGTGCTAGCCAAACTTCGGATCACAGCGAGCTCAAGTCCCACCGGGAGTATTCGTGAAGAACTATGAAGCCCTCAATCAAAAGAGAATCGAGCAGCAGAACACATGGGTGATGATAATATCTAGAATTAGCGAGAACCACTCCCTGGATCGAGGACATCATCAACTTCATCAAAAACAAGGCACTACCCAAGACAAGGCGAAGCAACAAGAATCTTGAGAAGAAGCAAGAACTATGTGCTCATTGGAGATAAACTATACAAAAGCGGCATCATGAGTACTACTCAAATGCATCATTTCGAGAAGAAGGAAAAGAAATCCTCGAAGAGATCCACTCTAGATCTTTGTGGAAACCCGCGATTGTCGAGAACCCTCGATGGGAAAACCATTGAGCGGGATACTCTTGTACTTGACTCTCAAAGCCTTGAGAAGAACTTCGTCGGAAGATGCAAAGGATGCGGATGTTTGCAAGGCACGGCGCACGTGCACACACAACGATACGCATACCACCATCATGGCCTTTTTTCGTCTTTGGGGACTAGATCAAGTCGGACCACTTAAAAGAGCCAAGGGAGGATCACGAATACATCTGCCGTAGCGATCGACAAATTCACCAAATGGATAGAATACAAGCCATTGGTCAACTACAGCTCAACAAGGCGTCGAGTTCATCCTAGGAGATCATGCGCAGTCCGGGATGCCGCGGGATCATTACGAGGACCTCGGATCACCCTTCACGGCGGCGGGTCGAAGGTGGGCACGAGGCTGCGGCATACGGTCGATTATGCCTCATTAGCACATCCTCGAGGCGAGCGGACAAGTCGAGAGAGCCAACGGACTCATCCTTGCGGATTAAAGCCAAGACTATCACGAAGAACTCAAAGACTACGAGCAAAATGGATCGAAGAGATACCAAAAAGTAAATGCACGGGGCCTAAGAACTCAATCCCGCCCGAGCAACGAGGCTACTCCCTTTCTTCTAACATACGGATCGAAGCGGTATTACCGGCGGATGCGATATGGGCTCTCCCGCAGTTGAGCAATTCGAGAAGAAGGAGAAGGAGAGCAGAGACAAGAAGACTTGAGATATTTACATGCGAAGAAGTCGGAGAAGATGCTATCGCCGAGCATAAGATACAAAGGACTAAGAAGGCACTATGACAAAGCACACATCCAAGAAACCTAAGCCCAGGAGATCGCGTACTCAAGAGAAATCAAAAGGCGAAAGCGAGGCACAATTTTGCTTTCCGGTCCATAGGAAGGACCCTTCATCGTCAAAAGAATGCTGGGACCCGAGGAACCTACAGTGATGATGACCACGAAGAAGGAAGAAATCAGAAACTCTTGGCACATGGCCAACTCGAAGGTTCTATCCATAAAAACACGAAGGTCGCCAAAAAGTCGCGAGCAACAGAACAACTCACGAAGAAGAAGGGAGAAGCGGCCTCGGAAGAACTCTAGACCAAGAGGTACTAGAATGCGTGGCACTCTAACAAGTTCAAATCAAAGGAACTCAAAAGAAGCGCGGCCGCATGCCTCCCAAGAGGAGAAGAAAAAAAAGCCCTAATCGGCACTTCAAAAAGAAGTCGGCCAGAGCGGAAGGCAACCCGACCACGAGAATGGAGGTCACCAATCGAGGTGGAACCCCGCGAAGTCCATTGGAATAGCGTCCATACCTTAAATCCCTAGCGGCGGATCGTGAACCACGACTCAAGAAAGCGAGGGCGTGGGAATCGGCCCGTTTAGGTCGCGAAGGCCATCGAGGGTCGAAGAGCCATTATGTCCTCTGGCGGAAGGACGGCCTTTTCGAATCGGGCGTGAAGCGGTGTAGTGTTATGAAATAGGAACCCATCGTCTCACATCAAGTCTCTCGAAGCTAGAAACGACCCAAACCGGGCAAGGTGGATTGTAGTGTTGTGAAATAGAAACCCAACCACCTTGACCTTGATCCCATGATGCACTTAAATAGGCCGGGGCCGAGAACCCCTATAGGGGCGTCATGCTAAAAGTCCATAGGACGACATGGGAGAACCCTTGCCCGAAGCGGCAAACACGAGTTATAGCAACTCTATGCGGAACACGACTCGGCAACAATCACTAGCAAAGTCTCACGAAAAAGACAAGCGCTAGAGGCTTAAAGCGGCCGGGAGCAAGACTCCACTTATCGTGAGCGTGTCTCGGAAAAGGCGGCAAATCACGAGCGGAGGGAAAACCACGGCAAAATGGGGCATGACCCCGACAACCCTCAGCAAAGTCTAAAAAGCAAAGACAATATTTGGAAGACCAAAGTAAAACTTCGAGGCACATTGGAGCAAGACTCCATCTCGACAAGTCTCAAAAAAAAGAAGACAAGTCAGGAACGTCAAAGGGAAGAACCAGAAGCGAAGAGGCAAGACCCCACTACTCTATGGCAAGCCTAAGAAGGCGAGCTACTACATCGGCGAGGGAAGAAAAAACCTAGCACCACGGGCAAGACTCCACATCACGACAAGTCTCCAGAAGAAGAAGACAAGTCATGCGTCGAAGGAAAGACTCATGACGCGGAGCAAGACTCCAGAGACTCAAAAGCAAGCCAAGAACAAAGCGCTTACACAGCGAGGAAGAACAAACCCGGCAACCCGGGCAAGACTCCACATCTACGACAAGCCTCGGGGGGAAGAAGACAAGTGTTCGTGCGTGAAGGAAAGACTCATGAGGCGAGGAGCACGACTCCACATCTCCGGCAAGTCTACAAACAAAGATGGTATTTGGATAACGGGGAAGAACAACCACGATTTTCGGGAACACGACTCCACATCTCCGGCAAGTCTACAAACAAGGGCGGCGGATAGCGAGGAAGGAACAACCACGATGCTCGGGAGCCACGACTCCACATCTCCGGCAAGTCTACAAACAAGGGGGGCGGATAGCGAGGAGGAAACAACCCTAGCACTTGAAGCAAAGCTCCATACTAGCGACAAGTCTCAAGAAAAGGACAAGTCGGGCGTCAGGGAATAAACCCGGGAGACACGGGGCGAGGACTTCATCAAACCAACTTATTCTTTCGAGGAAAAGTTAAAAAGGCGTGCGTAAGGGGAGGAAGAAGAACTCTAGCATACGGGAGCAAGACTCCTATCTACCTTTTTCGGCCAGGTCCAAAAAGAGGCAAGGCGAAACATCGGAGAACAATCAATGACCCACGGGCTAGATTCTACACAACTACTCGGCACAAAGTCTACAAGAAAAGAAGCGAAGCGAAGCCTAGATCTAAAGGCACAATCACATCAAGTCGTCCAAACAAGAAAGAATTGAGAGGAAAAGCGGATGACAAATGGCAAAAAAATGCGCACGAAGCGAGCGAAGCGATTAAGCGATGCGCGAAGACGGACTCAAGTGTTGAAGGCCCCGAACCGGCGGGCCACAAGCACAATTCATTTCCTTACAAAGTGCGCAAACGCCGCCAAAAACCGAGCACTCGGCGCATCAAAATCAAGCTCCCACGGCGTCGTTCATCCCATACTCAATGGTGTCGACCAAGGCCACCACATTTGCATCCACCCGGGGGTTCTCCCTCTCCATCATTTCGGCATGCTCCCAAAGCAAACCCATTAACTGTAGCTGACAATGGGCGGCTCGGGGACAAGGTGATGGAAGTAGCCACGAGAGAGCCCCTAAGAAGCCTCCGTGATGTCTCCCACATATAGCGGAGCGTTTGGAGGCTTGAGGAAGAACTCCCTCCGGGATAGTCTTTTGGTCTTGAGGCAAACGGATGGCGTCAGGAGAGGGAGAAAGCAGGCGCCGTCTTTCGGTGAACTTCTCTGAAGGCGACCAATGAAGCCGTCGCCCTGAGCTCGATCTGCGGTGATTGATATAGCGACCTCTGACCGGTCTTGTTCACAGAAGAGCTGCAAGAAACAAAAATCGAAAAGGAGCTGAACAAGCACGGACAAGAAGAGCAGGGGAAGGCAAAAGAAAAATACAGCCGACTTCTGAACAACCACGCCATAAGACTCGACAGTCCTTGCCCGGTAAGCTGAGCCTCACAGGCGAGGCGAAATGTCGCTCGAACTCACGAGGCGAGCAACCTACGCGCGAGGGAGTCACTCTCTTGGCCGAGAGAGGAAGGGGAAGATCACGAACAAAAGCGCAACAAAGTCAAAGTCGAAGCTTTCGAACATCTTCCCGAAGAGGACAATCGAGAAAAGAGTTCGCCACATACACGATACTTTGTGGTCAAAAGGCGGACGAGCATACGTGGCGATCCCTATAAGCGGCGGACAAGCCAACAACCCCGAGAAAAAGCGGATCAAACTCCGAATCTACGGATTACGCAAAAGCCTTGGTCGAGAAAGGGGGATCTGTCAGCTCGGGGGTTGATAGCATGCTTGAGAAAAGCTACCCTTTCCGAAATCGAAGAAAGGCCTTGAAGGCCTCCTGGAACCCCACAAAATAAGCTACGCATTATCGGAAAAAAGAACTGGAGAAAGAACATCCGAAACCTCGTAGGAAGGCCTCCTACAAAAGGAACCCCACAAAATAAGCTACCTGCGATTATCAAAAAAGGACGTTGGAACATCCTTGTTCAAAAGGCGAAGCGAGTCCATCGGCTCGCCTCGGACAACTTCGAGGCGCCTCCACCGCCAGCACGGGGCCGAATCCTCGGGGGCCGGTATACTCAAAGCCGTACTTCTCCACAGGCCATCAAGAAATTTGAACGACCGGCGGAGAAAGCCCGGCAACAACACGAGACCACTAAGCCCGGCGCAACGAAACTTGACCCAGATTGACAAACTTCGGCAACTTCGATTCATTAGAATCGGCGTTGAAAGCGATGCGGTCGCGCGGGACTCATAGAGTCATGGTCAGCAAGAGCGAGGGGAGGGGGTTGTGCACATAGAACCAACTGGCGCCAACGAAGCGAGAATGCGGAAGATCATAATCAAAAATGCCGCCAGGCCACGGCGGCCTGGATCGAAACACATCCAGAAGCCGTCCCGGACCCGAGGCGAAGACGGAAGAAATAAGCGAAGCGACTTGAGGAGAAGGAGGGATGCCTATGAATGTCTCACGAGGCATGAACAAAAGATAGAAAGAAGAAGAACCCCGTTAGGGAGAGATGAAAAGAGCAATCAGGTAGGATTGAAGAAACTCATGGAAAAAGTAGGGCGGGAAGGCAGAGACCCGGATCGCACGAGGCGATGAGCGAGAACAATCTCGAGAGGGTTGGGAGCGGGAAGGCGATGACCTACGGGCGAGCGCCATCGGAAGGTCTGCGGAAGGAGGAAGCTGCAGCTCGGCTCCGCCATGTCGCCTCGGTAGCGGCGGATTCCGGACCTTCGCGGATCTTCAAGGCCTTGTCCATCGGGGATTGCCTCGCCCTTCCCCTTCGCAAGCCCGAGAAGAAGACCCCCTCATCATCGAGGAGCGACGGCGGCGGCGGCGGCAAGGAAAGAAGAGCGGCGGCGGCGGTATGCAGAAGAGATTAAGGCAAGAGGATTTGCTAATGGCTCAAGCAAATAGCGGAAGAGAGAAAAGGAGAACGGCCGTACCCAAGTATTTAGGGCGGGGAAAATTTTCCTACCGTTACGGGATGAAACTCTCAGTAGCGGGAGCCTCTACAACGAATTAAATTGAAGTGACAGCGGCTCTCTCTTTTTATGCGGAACGGTGCATGGCCCGACACAGCGGTCAAATCCATCATCGAAGGGGAAAAGAACCTTACAAAGCGCTATTCGCCAAAGCAGCACGACCCAAGGCGCGAGGAAGTCGCGGCGGTAACAAGAAGACCAAAAGAACTCAAGAAAAAGAGAAAGCGGTCAAAATCCCGGGAGGACGAGAAGAACCTCTAAGATTCCTTTCAAAAGAAAGAACTCCAAGGCGCTCGGGGCTACAAGGATACCCCGGATAAGATTTTTTTTCGAATCGAGGAAGAACTCGAGGATGGAGATCTCAAGATGTGGCGAAGCTTCAATCAGGAAGAGCAAAGCTCTCACGACTCATACTTGAGATGCTCGGGAGCTCGACAAAGAAGATCCATCGAGGGAGAAGAACTCCACAAGCGAGGAAGAACTTCGAAGACAAAGGAAAAGATCTCAAGACCGCATTTTTAAAGCTTCATCCAGGAGGGCAAGAGGCGCCCTCACGGCTCCATTGAAGACCCTCGGGGGGCTCGCGGGAAGAAAGCGATCTAGGAGAGGAAAGAATTCGAAGCGAAAAGAACTTCGAGACGGAGATGAAGAACTCAAAGACCTTCCGGCTCTTTGTGCCAAAAAAGCAAGAAGCTCGGGGGGCTACACCCTACGGGTGCACTTTTTCAAGTGCACAGAGAGATGATCTCAAAAGACCATATCAAGGCTTCATCCAGAAGGGCGAGGCAACTCTCATATTTCGGCCTAGAGATGCTCGGGGGCTTGTGGATGCAGGATCACCTAAGGAGTTGTTCGCGAGGATTCTATCACAACTGCGGCCACTAACAACTCGAGGCAATGGAAGCATAGCTACGGTAGACTTCATTTATGTCGAGGATAGAATCCTAGTCGGATTACCATGTAAGGAGTTTTGGGTGTTCGAATCCTCTACGGACAACCCCTCTGTGTGTCGACTAGGTCCGTAGCAAGCACTTTGGCCCCTTGGACTATAAAAAGGCGGCCAAAAGGGCACCTCGTAAAGGAGGAGGCAACTTGAACACATCAAGTCTTTGTAAGCTTTACAGCCGATCCTCGGTTGACCCTATCAATCAAAAGCAGGCTCCGCCCCGGGCTGGGCGTAAAGGTCTTTACTCGATCAGGATCGAGGGCGGTACCGATATAAAAACCCGCTCTCCATGTCAAGCTGCGCGCAACATACCGCCGGGCTCCGGGTTCATCGAGGCCCGAACAAACCGCCCCGGTTCACCCGTGGCGGGCTCACCGGTCGTAAAACATCGACACTTTATGCTTATTTTTTCCTATTCAGGCGATATTCGATGCAAATGCGGCATAAGTAGAAAGCGATTTGAGCTTGGACCTAGGATATATAATGCTTGATTTTGTAGCAGTGTACATGGTCGATCATCAAGGTAATGCGTCCTCGAATCTTATACTTCATCCAAATTACAAAAATTTGGTTGCTCGGTACCTTAGGTGTTTTTATATCCTCGATGAAGTGTGAGTAAGCTTCTACTACTCATCAAGGAAGGGCTTTGGCGACAACGGCGACCGACCACCGGCATCGCAACCAAAGGAACTTCGCCGCCATGCAATGTGTCGTTTTTGGGTTAGGAACCCGGCTGCGAGGAGGCCGGGTGGAGGGACTACATCGATACGATAAGATGGCGGCGGAAGAAGCGGCCCGAGGAGGTCAGAGCGGGCACAGTGCGGAAGGTCAAAGGCAAAGTGAGTAAGAAGAAGAAGGTCACACAGGCTGATCCACTCGTCGCGAGAGCTCAGCGAAGGCAGCGGCACGTCGGCAAGATGGCGGTCTTGATTCGCCAAGGGTAACTCCGCCACCTCAAACCAATGCAAAAACCCACTTAGTAGATGAGATCTTGGCTCGGGGAAAATGTTTTATGCACGCGGTCGGGGAAGGAGAACAAGGTGAGCCTTGAGGAGGAACTCGGTGGTGGAAGATTCGAAAGGTCTTGATGGAGACACTCCACGAAGATGGAGAAAAGAACATGGGGGACGAGGCAATGGGTATGTACTGGGCACCATCTACTTCTCTTTGCTTTTTCAAGATAGGGCCATAGTAGAGTTTGGGAGCCTCACACCTAGAATCTAGCTGGCTGATTTAGATTTACAACAATGTAACCTAGCTGCGATGCGTCAATAACACCAACTTTGTCGACCTTAGAGGGTGTCCAACGGTCAAGGTATAATCACGAGACAACCAGCGAGGCTAGTGCTCGGACGGTTGATACCTGGACACCCCCGATTCTGATTCGGGATCCTCTAGAAATAGAAATGGAAACCTCAGCGGTAGAGGCCGGTAGAGCGAACATCTAAATCCACGATACCACTGGACACCTCGATTACAGCACAACAATTTGAAAACCACATCGTAGCTTTAGGGAGATAGAGGAGTTTTGGTGCAAGGGCTAACCGAGAACATCTTTGTGGGCACGAAATACTTGAGGGGCGATAGCACTCACGCACACTCACTCACGGACCCGGTGTGGAGCAAAACTACCCACTACCTACACATTTGCCCCCTCGCTATCACATACCATGGCCGGAGGATTATACACAAGATAGTAGTGCTCGGAAGAACAAGAACATCGGGGCAACCCACAAACGGTCTAGTTGAGAACAAACGGGTTCATTTTTATCGAAATACTTAACCTTGAGGACACGGGGGTTTTGAGAATGACCAAGCGATAAATGTAGACACTTTCGGCGGCGACAAAGCGGAACATAGTACAATTGGGGGCCGGCAAGAGTCACGGACCCAAACAAGCGTTGAAACTCTCAATAATAACCAAGGTGATAGCAACATCGATGAGCTTGGTTTTCACGACCTCACTAACAAATGTCACAGCCAACCCAATCATCCCGGAGGGGTTTAGCACCCCATTGCGGGGAGTTAGCAAAACCGATCCGGAGATAAATACTCGAGAAAAGCTCTAGATTGGCAAAAAAAGCACAATTACACGGGGGTAAAGACTCCATGCGAGATAGCTCGGGATTTGCTAGTACGAAAGTTAGGTGACTGGCGAGGGGAGGATAATATACCGGATGATGTGACTAACCACTGAGTTTGATTTCTATGCTCGACGCCGCCATAAGGCCGATAGAGAAGAAGAAGATGGATGCCATTCAGGTCATCACGGAGGAAGGCATCAAGGCGAACAAGGGGGCCTCAAGAGCAAGAACGTCATAGGAGGGGTGTGGAGGCGATAAACTTCATGGATTAGTAGCTTCAAAATCCGGATGTGGATCCTACCTAAGGCTGCGGGATTTATCCCTTGTAATGCGTGTGGTGGCCAATTGGGCGGTTGTGTTTAAACTTATTTGTCCATGAGTTTGTTATTAGATGCATTTGGCCATGGAGCCTTCGGCCTTTGGATTGTAACCTAAAAAGAGGCCGAGGGACCATGGGTCACACAACTCCGACCATCGTGGCATGAGTGTGTGAACCTATTTCTTTTCAATCAAATTGATCTTGTGGTTTCCTATTATGCGAGGCCGTCCTTTGGATTTCTTGCTCATTCAAGTTGGCATGGCGCCAAGTGGGGGCGTGGGAGGGCGGTAGCACAATAGTTTATATTAATGGCGACTAAGGATTGCAATATCTTTGTGTTGGGCGTGAGGGGGGTTAAGCAGCGGGGCCAAAGAGGGCAGCCGTCCAAATCGAATAATCGCATCGGGGGCAGCGATAGTATGTTTGCAAAAGCGAAAATTGCTTGTGATGGACCAAACTGACCTACTAAGCGATCTTTGTAGGCGGACCTCATGCAACACCTGCGCCCAAATTTGCCGCCGGCGGGAGCATTGGGAGGTATTCTCTGGCGTGTGTCGCCAGCGATTCTTTGAGTTAGAAACTCCACTTTTGACAACCAACACGGTTACCACAAATGTAATCATGCTACCGACAATTGCAAATGGTCGATCACGGCGGTGTATGGACCCCAAACCGACCAGGAGAAAATTGCATTCATGCAAGAGCTAGAAAATATCAAGCAATCGGTTCTTCCCACGATTGGGCTGTTATTAGGGGACTTCAACCTAATATACAGTGCGTGACAAAAATAACTCAAATTAATATTCCTCTACTCAATGCCTTCAAGAATACCATTGAGAATCTAGTACTTTCACCCATGGAATTACAAGGGAGGAAATACACATGGAACAACCAACAACAAAACCCGCGATGACTAAGATCGACCACTTCTTTGCCTCCACGGAATGGATGCTTCTTTTCCCTAGATCATACCTCCAAGCCATGGCATCCTTGGGATCGGATCATTGCTCACTATTCATGCAAGGAGAATTGGAGATAGAACATTACAAAGGATTCAGATTTGAGGCTCACTCGCCACTTTGGCGAGGTTTCATGACCTCAGTTCAAGAAGCATGGGCGAGACCCGGTAAGTACACAAGATGCTATTCTAAGAATTCCGCGTCAAATTACTAAAACGGCGAAGGCCTTAAAAAATATGGCGTAGGAAAAACCTTAATGATTGGAAGGTGAGATGGGCGGTCACGAATATCACACTAACAAATTTGGAGAGGCGCAAGAAGAGAGACCACTCACCACGAGAGGAAGTGGAGTTTATCGCGATATCTCAAGTCAAAGGCATATGGACGGCAGTTCAAAAGGCAAAAGCGAGGCAACATTCAGAGACTAACATGGATAAGACTAGGGGATTCAAACACAAAATATTTCCACTGCATGCAAGTGCGAGGAAGAAAAAGGTGTATATTCCTTCTCTGGCGGGGCCCCATGGAGCGATGGTTGCACAAAAAAGATAAAAGTGATCTAATCCTCAATCACTTCCACCGAGAGGTGCTTGGCACTCCTTCTCAAAGAACAAAAGGTGATTATTTGAATGCAATTAGGATACACACCACACAACACGGAGGATTTAGGCGCTCCTTTCACACGGGAGGAAATAGAGGCGGTTATAAAAGAAATACGCGCCAAAAGGCACCAGGTCGAGCGGCTACATTGGCCTCTTTTACAAAAAAATGCTGGCCAATCATCAGGGCGACCTAACGGAAGCGGTATGGGCGTTCTACCAACACGAACAACCAGGTTAAGCCCTAATCCAGCGAAGCTCATATTATCTTACTACCAAAGACGATCTGGCGGCAAGTATAATGGAATACGAGGACCAATTAGCGATCAGCGGTGTGGCAAAAGATCATCACGAAAGTTTTGCTAGCAAGCGAATTTCAAAGCGGCTCAATGATTTAGTGTCTAATGCACAAAACACATTCATTAAAAAAGCGATGCATACATGACAATTTTATCTACGCACAAAAGAGTGATTTAGTTCTTTGCACAAAAAGAAAAACCGGCGTTCTTTGTTAAACTTGATATTTCAAAAGGACTTTGACGCGATAAATTGGCCATACCTCCTAGAAGTTTTGCAAGCTCACGGGCTTGTACGAAATGGAGAGGCTGGATTGCGGCGCTACTAGGATCGGCGTCATCAAAGGTGTTGGTCAATGGACATGTGACCAAAGCGATCAAACACTCAAGGGGTCATAGGCGGGGGATCCGTTATCGCCAATGCTATTCTTACTAGCAATTGACCCTCTCTGGCGCCCTAGTGGAATTTGTGAGAGAGGTATTCTCGGCCGGTGCTCCGTCGGCGGCCAAGTTTACGTTGCTCCCTCTGCGCGCGGATGATCACGGCGATTTTCGCGGACACCCTCATCTCGGAATTGGAAAAGCTTTTAAGCATTCTTAATTTTTGGAGAGTGCTCGGCACGAGAATAAACATGTCAAGGCGAGAGATCTTCCCAATTCGAATGACTACGTACGGCTACACGGATGTTAGCCACTTTCGAGCAAAAAGTGGATCCTTTCGGGGAAATATGCGGGGTTGCCACTACATACTCGGAAATTAAGAAGAGTAGAAGTACAACCCACGATATATAAGATTGCGGCGAGACTACCGACATGGCGAGGAAAATTGCTAGCATCTTCGGGGAAGGGAGACACTAGTGAAGGCGGTGCTCCACGGCCCGACCCATATATCACATTTGCCTTCCCAGCGAGAAATGGTTAATAAAAGAGGTTGACAAGTGGAGGAGGAGTTTCTGTGGAAAGGAGAAGTACCGGAACAAGCGTGAAGGGTGGGCATTCAGCGATTAATTGGCCAACCACATGCCGACCTAAAATAAAAAGGGGTTTAGGGGTCCTCGATCTAGAGAGGTTTGCGAGGGCTCTAAGATTAAGGTGGTTATGGCTACAATGGAAGGAAAAGGATCGAGCACGGAATCAACTTCGACCTACCTTGCAATGGCCGAGATAGAGAGCTTTTCAAGCATCAGCGGTAGTCGCGGTGGGTAATGGTAAGGCGACAACTTTCGGACATCCTCTTGGCTGAATGGATCAAGTACCAAATCACTAGCACCCGGCACTTTACAAAAAGTCGAGGAGAAAGAAATTCGCGATTGCATCGGGCAATGCGGCAAAATAGATGGATACGTAACATCCACGCCGAATTCGGTCGGAGGAGGAGATCCATGAGTACGTTAAACTATGGGAAATGATATCGGAGATAGAACTGCGGCCGGGAGTGGAAGATAATATTCGATGGAGATGGGCGGAAAGTGGAGAGTATACGGCAAAAAGTGCATAAAAAGATCCTAACCGCAAACAACTTAGCCAAAAGAAATTGGCCCTAACGACCACGATGGGGACGGGGTTCCCGATCTTCCGTCGGGTTCAAGATAACTATCGATTTGGTGGAGAGTGACACACCGATCCGGCTTCAGATCACGAAGACCGAACCACGTAATCTTAGCACCCACGTCTCCTTAGGTTATCAACCGTGTCACCAACTGGTTGAACTCGCCAAGAAGGCTAATCCACACTGCGAATCGAAGAACACAAGCAAGAACTTCGAAAGTGCGCGACTCAAAATTGGGACAAGCTGCTTGAGATATATGATTAAGATCACAAGTTGGGGTTTTACAAACCCGATAAGCGGCGATGTTCTTATGCCGAGAATAATCTAAGCAAAACCCAAGTTCTTAAGGTGTGACAAGGGCTATTTAAAAGAACATAGGGTCGTGCAACACCTCTAGCCATGCAACATTATTGTTCCATCTAGTGGTGTAGGAATTATTTCATCCATGCAATGGATGGGTGCTCCTACCACCATGCAGCGGCACTAGCGTTGCGTTGAGCTTCTACCAAGTCCTCTTCGACCATGCGAGGAGGTAGAGAAGCGTTCATGTTATTCCTTTGCTTGCGCTCCTCCTACCGAGGATGCTATCGTAGGAGATAGGTTCCAAGTTTAGCTTCCGCATGTTTTCATATTTATAGCTATTGCATGGTGGTGGCCAAGGAGGAGGGACGTCCTTGGGCATCTCTAACTTGTTCTACATCTCCTTCTAAGCGGCACCAAGCTTTCCAACAAGTTTTCATCGACCTCAATTACACGCCGGATAAAGGAGTTATGGCCTTCCCCGTGAAGCATTGTCCGGCTGCCGTCAAACCAAATGTTGGACTTTGATGAGTTTGCACTTTGAGACACAATTGTACCTACATTCAAATAATAACATGTACACGTGGAACCAAGTGAATTATACCAAAAATTATCATGCAAGTGTAGGAACGAGCTCACCATATTTTTACCCTTCATAGGCATATCCATAGGTGTCATGTCCACATCATTCTCCCCTTCTTGACAACAAACCGTCCTCGGTTTTGAGCTTACTGGAGGACAAGTTGTTGGTGGTTGCCAACAATGCTCCCCTTCTTGACATTTAACTTTGTTTCTTTACAACAAAACTTGGAAATCTAGATATGACATGGTTATAACTATTGAAGCCCTCTAGTTGATCATATTTATGCAAAGTTAAAGGAGATTTCAGATTTGAAGAAATATAGACCACGATGCACCATATACTCTCCTTTATAATTATATTTACCAATAAAATGATATGTACAAGTTGACAACCGTGGCATTCCAACACATTTAAATTCCTCTTCCAAATTATTAAGGGCACACAAAGTATCAAACTCAATATAGCCTAAAGTATTTAAAGAAGACAATAATTCTAGCTCTTCATTTTCGCATTAATGGGAAGCAACTTCTTATTTTTAGCACATGTATTTTGTTCTAAAACAAAAAATTAAATTCATTACGCAAGTTGTGGCATGGGAATGATCATAGCACTATCACACAACTCTCCTTTATCACAAAAATCAGTCGAACATTCTTCATGTGACAAAGGTAATTCAGATTTGGTGCCCACTAATTGTTGCTCTATTATACCATGAGTGGTGGACAAATTGACACATCGGCATTAATTTGAACAACATCAGATTTTATATTAGGCATAAATGAATCTTTTCAAATTAGACACTTGGTAATTTTTACCTTTAATACCAGTGCCTTTGTTCTCACTACTAGCACTCTCTTTATCGGGTTGTACAATTTCAATAGAGTTTAAAATTATACTAGTCTCCAAAGTGGGTGTGGGTGATGGTGGTGGTGGTGGTGGTGAAGATGATGTTGTAATTTACGGCGAGAAAGCGCCCACTTCGCTACTCATCATGGTCTCCACCTTTGGAATTGTTTGCTCCATCCTTAATAATACGGTTGATTAATTTGTTGTCAATGTCGCTACGGTTCTTTTGCCCTGCAAATCTTTTTTACGCAACCAAAGCAAAAATTTGGAACAAAGCGGTTGATAGTATAAAACTCTTTTTCAAAAACAATATCTTGTATGTCATGTCTCAAACCACCATAAAAGTGAACAATTTTATCTTCCATGTCCTCTACTATCCCACATCGTATTCTACACCTTTGAAACTCATCATAATATTCACGGACGGACATATTACCCTGCTCAAAGTGTTGTAATTTCTTGTACAAATCACGTTTATAAGAAATAGGAACAAATCTATCACACATTGCTTCTTTAAGTTTATCCCATGATTGAGTTTGTTGATGCAAAATTGCCTAGTTCTTGCCACCAAATTTGAGCAAAATACTTTGAATTCACTAGTAGCGTGTTTAACTCTATCTATCCCAAGAACTAGGTGAGAATTAAATTCTTGTTCTCTGACCATTTCCCAATCAAAATATGTTTCTCCATCATAAGGTCAGAATAGGATGGGATGGAAAATTTACCTCTCTTACCTTGATGATTATAGTCAATATGTGATAGTCGATCATTGTTCATTAGGTTTTATCCTTGCAAACTTTTGCTCCATGGTTTTCTGTAATCAACTCTTAGCAAAAACACATTGTTGATATGGTTAGAAATCAAATAAACCCCTATCAACTTTTATGGGTTGGTGGAATCATATCCTCACACACGTCTTACCAAGTTCTTACCACTTATTTGTGAGAGATGGCAACCGGTGGCGGCTTGGTTGTGATACTGTGAAGAAGTGGCACCACGATTGCAAGGATCTTTTTTCTATACGATCGAAGTGCATATGTGGAGCTTGGGAGGCTTAAAATATAGTAGCAAGGAATACCAATAATTTAATTCAAATTGCAAGATTGAAAAGTAGTCCCAAGCTAGTCTATGTCGTCGGCCTAAACTCGTCCTAGACCTAGTTCAAGCAAACTGTATTACAACTCAGTAGAGGGACCAACAAGATGCAAGCACTTCTGATTTTTGTTTTAATTCTTTTTTTGTTCTTTCTTTTCTTTCTATCTTTCTCTCTTTTTTTTGTATTAGGTGTGGCTTTTGCCTTTTTTTGCACCTTCTGCCTTTTCCCTCTTTTTTTTTTATAATCTCAGAAGTGCTGCAACAGATGTATACAAGTTAAACACCCAAAGCTCTAGACAATTGGAAACAGCTCACGACCCGTGAGAAGATATTGGCCTAGATAAACACCCCAGAATATATAATCTATTGAATGTGACTCGCTGCTTACTGGAAGGTACGGACAACGCGGACAACAAAAAGTGTTTGCAATCCTGTATATAAATAGGAAAATTTCATGCACCTCTGATGTATGGCTAGAAATAAATCTTAGAAGCTACACGTAATCAAAGAAATCAATGCTAATTCAAGAGCTTCTTTCTCTTTGCGACAACACTTTGGATTTAATTGAATTCACTGCGCCAAGAACAAGACCCCGAACCACGACTAACACGATGACATGCAAGGGGCGACCGTTCAATAAAGCAAAAGTGAAATTAAAAATATTGCAATGGCACAACGGGTTATGGGATAAGGGGAAAATGGTGAACACAAATATTTTTGTGGGGCAATTTTCTGGATTTATAGGACGAAGCAAAAAATTAACTACACTAGGATAAAGGTGAACTCGATGGTAAACCTCGGCTCACGAATACCACTTAATGGGGGCCGGGGTTCCGATCTTCCATCGGAGTTCAAGATAACTATCGATTTGGTGGAGAATGACACACCGATCCGGCTTGAGATCACAAAGACCCGAACCTTGTAATCTTAGCACCCGCGTCTCCTTAGGTTATCAACCGTGTCACCAACCGGTTGACCTCGCTAAGAAAGGCTAATCCACACTGCGAATCGAAGAACACAAGCAAGAACTTCGAAAGTCGCGGCTCAAAAATTGGGACAAGCTGCGGATATATGATTAAGATCACAAGTGGGGTTTTACAAACCCGATAAGCGGCGAAACTGTTCTTCTGAGAATAATCTAAGCAAAACCCAAGTTCTTAAGGTGTGACAAGGGCTATTTAAAAGAACATAGGGTCGTGCAACACCTCTAGCCATGCAACATTATTGTTCCATCTAGTGGTGTAGGAATTATTTCATCCATGCAATGGATGCGGGTGCTCCTACCACCATGCAGCGGCACTAGCGTTGCGTTGAGCTTCTACCAAGTCCTCTTCGACCATGCAGAGGTAGAGCGTTCATGTTATTCCTTTGCTTGCGCTCCTCCTACCGGGATGCTATCGTAGGAGATAGGTTCCAAGTTTAGCTTCGCATGTTTTCATATTTATAGCTATTGCATGGTGGTGGCCAAGGAGGAGGGCGTCCTTGGGCATCTCTAACTTGTTCTACATCTCCTTCTAGCGGCACCAAGCTTTCCAACAAGTTTTCATCGACCTCAATTACACTTCGGATAAAGGAGTTATGGCCTTCCCCATGAAGCATTGTTTCGTCTTAGTCAAACCAAATGTTGGACTTTGATGAGTTTGCACTTTGAGACACAATTGTACCTACATTCAAATAATAACATGTACATGTGGGACCAAGTGAATTATACCAAAATTATCATCATGCAAGTGTAGGAGCGAGCTCACCATATTTTTACCCTTCATAGGCATATCCATAGGTGTCATGTCCACATCCCGGACCCTCGTGTGTAAGTATGTGCGGAAAGCGAGCAGGAAACACCAACACATTTATGTAAAGGCGCCCGCCGCTGCGCGGGTATGCGCTAAGATCAAGAGATGGTTCGGTTCTGAGCCTTTGGACACGGTAGATTCATCGGGGTCAATTTCGGCTATTGGAAAAAATGTAGAAGAAGGTTTGTGGTGAGAGAAAGAAAAAAAGGTGGGCGGCATTATGATATCTTGGTGGTGGCACGTTTGGAAGGAAAGAAACCGACGGACTTTCCAACAAAAGACGCTAACTGCGGAACAGGTGGCTTTTATGTGCGAGATGACATCAAGCGGTTCCACTTTGGAATCCTCTCCCTTCCCAGCGTCGCTCCTCGGTGAGGCGACGCGGGCGAATCAAAATAACCCTAAGCGCCGCCGCCCGCAAATCCGGCCCCTCTCACTTCACCGCCGCCGCTGAGCCGGTGGCGGAAACCGGCCGGCGAGGGAGGAAGGCGGCGGCGGGGCGTTTTTTCCTCTTCCCTTCCGGTGGCGAGGTGGCCATGGCCAAAGCGGCGGCCTCCGTTCCCGATGGATCCGTCTCCTTCCGGGCGCGGCGGCCGGGGAGCCCGGATCCGGTGCTCCCACGCCAAGCGCCAACGTGGTCTCTCCGGCGGCGGAGGAGGGCGGGGGATGGTGGCGGCCGGTGCGGCGTCGGCCGGTGGAGGAGACGGAGGAGGAGGTGGAGGCTGCGGAGGTGGAGGTGCGGACACGTCGCGCCATGGCGCGAATAGTGGAGGAGGGGCGGTGGGCGGCGTTAAGTGTCTTGGTGATGTAGGTGTCGGCCGTGTCTTTGCTTCCGTCGCCACGGTGCACAGGAGCGAGGGGACCAGGGGCGTGGTGTATTTGTCAGGTGGGTCGTTTGGGCGCGGTTGCTCGTTTGGCGGTGCTCTTTGCGTCCTCCCCCTCGGCGAGAATGGTGCGGCTTCTTCGGTGGCCTTGGCGGTGGTGTGGGCGGCCAAGCCCGGGTTCGTGTGCGGTGCCGTGGAGTGGTCTTTGCTGCGGTGCCAGGTGCTGCAGTGGGGCCCTGCGCGCGATCGGGGCTCGGCAGCGGCGCGCGGGGGGGCGACGGGGGGGTTCTCCTCTTCGTTTGCCCCCTCCTCCTTCTTCTTGGTGGTCACTCTGTTGCGGTGGTTGGGGCTTTTGTTGGCGTTGGGGGCGGGTCTCGTCTCACGCCGTCCCCCCCATTGGCCTTGAGTCTCGCAGTCGCGGGCGGTTGTTGTGAAGATGGAGGCGAGGCGTCTTTGGGGCACTAGTCTAGGAACTCGCTCGGGCCCGGTACCTTCAGTGCCGCGGTGATCGTGGCGTGGCGGGGGTGGTGGTGCGCCGGTGGACATGCACGGGCGGTGGAAGGTCGATCTTCGCATGTCGCCGTTTTGAGCGGTCGGCGCGCGGCTTTGCGGCTACTGGCGGCGCGCGTCGATCTTCCGGGGTGGTGCCTGCGGGTATGGCAACGGCTTGACTTGGGTGTCGATGGGAACCCGAGATCGTGGACCGAGTCCGTCTTGTGGGTACTTTGGGCGAAAAGGCATGACGGGCGACACTGCGGGTGCCGTTCTCCCTGTTGAGGGCGTTGCGTCCCCCGCACTCTCCACGGGTGAAAACCCGGTCCTTAGTGGGCGGGCGGCAGGCGGGCTTCTCGGGCGTCGTAACCTTCTTGAAGGCGTCGTCGTGGTTATGGACTTAGTGGGTGGTCTCGTGGTGGGGCACGGTTTCGTCGTTTCCCTTTGCCGTGTCGTGGGGTTTTGTGCTAGTGGTGGAGTAGGTTTGTTGTTGATGTCCCAATCCCGGTTGTTGTGGATGGAGACTCGTGTTGATGACCCTAATCCAACCGTGGCGTCATGTTTATTTTTCCTCCCATCCGGAGTTGTTGGTTGTGTTGAGTTGCTTTAGTTGGGTCTCTTCGACCAAGAGTTGAGTGGGCGCTAGTTTTGGTAGCTTGAGTTGAGTTGATATGGTACCTAGGTGTGTAGGGGGGCGGTTTTTCGGCCAAGAGTAGGGTACCCTCCACAATTGTATGGTTTTTCTGGCCCGATTTCCCGTCAAAAAACTGGGCTGGCACTTGCCTTTTCCTTTATTCGTCTAATAGAAATCGCGGCAAAGCTTTTGCCGTCCTTTCTAAAAAAAAAAAACAGTTCCACTTTGCACATTCAGAACGCCAACACAACTAGGGACAATACAACAAGCATCCATAGTCATGACACAATATAAGCAGTATTATTTATTCAGAGTTATGGAAGCGACCCATTCAGTGTCAGTCATTCAGGGCACCACCCTTACATCCAAAGTAACTAATTACAGAGACAACTACCAGCAACCGAGGTGCCAAACTACCAAAAGAACATTAGCACAGATGGTGCTATTGCACGGAGCAAACCATCAACTACTGCACTACCATTAACAGGAAACAGGATTACCGCTATTAATAGGACCATCACCAAGCCGACATACCAAAAGAAGCTGGTTACCTGGGAGGACAATTCATTGCTTGACGGCGAAGGGGAGGAAGACCGGCGACCGCTGTCGGCAGTAGAATGCCCACCGTCATCGTGACTGCCACTGCGTGTACGGCTCGCCTCCATGAACTCCGAATCCACGCAGAGGGAGGAGCTGGAAGACAAGCAGGGACAGCCGGGGCGCCATTGCATCGCGGGCGCACGAGATTTGCAGACAGGGCCCTAGCGACGGTGGGATGGTCGCTAACGAGGACAGGAGCGGACCGGAGAACCTGCCGCCGCGGAGCACCCGACAAAGAGGAGAGGAAAACGAAGAGATGGAGTCAACAAAGGGAAGAGGACCCCGAGTACCGACAGTCTCCGAACGAATAGACGACAGGCGAGACGAGAAGGCCCCAGATTCTCAGGATGGGCCTGTTGGGCCGTCTCTTCATACATACTTTTAAGTTATTACGAATCCGTGTCTTTACATTACAGTGCTGGGAGTAGTGAGGTATCGTGAGTGCTCATCATCTCCTGAGCCGTTGTAACTTGTAAGTAGGGGGAATAGTTGAGTAGAGTTGAGTTGGGTAAAAGTTGTTTTTCATTCCAAGTAGAGTCGAGTCGTGTAAAGTCGTTGTAACAGTTGTTTTTGTTTTCCGTTTTTTTTTGTTCGTCTAATAAAAATTCGGCAAAAGCTTTTGCCGCCCTTCTAAAAAAAAAAATACTAAACGAGGTCACAATTAATTTCTATCAAGCACAGCCAGCAGCGTCAACCATGCACCGACCACCAACATCTAGCCCTGTATCTGGGTGTGTCTAGCATGCTTCTTGGGGATGGAGGGACGAGAGTGAGTCGGTGTTGGTCAACCATGCCACCACAATGTACTTCATCCATGTCGAGGGGACTTGACTGTTGCTTTTGTTTTGGTAATTGTGGGATCATCTCTTTTTCTCCGTAAGTCTTTTCCAAGTTTTCTTTCGTTTGGATCCGAATCGGTTCTCATCTCCAATATATCCTGACGCTATAATTTTCAGCGGGCGACTTCGTGAATCGGATCGGTCTGCTGCTACCGATTGAAGATCCATATTTTGCTGCAAGCTTCGTCCATGATTCCGTACAGCAAGCACCGCCGCCTGACGTACAGCGACGCCGGCAAGATGTCCGGGAATTGGGCGGAGTTGGACATGGATCTGGTGGAGCTGATCGGGTGGCGCGTGCTGACCGGCGACTTGCCGGATTACATCCGTTTCCGTGCTGTCTGCTCCAACTGGAGAGCAAGCACCGTCCGTCCTCGCAGGCGCGGCGTCCTCGACCCGCGTTTCCACCCGCGCCGGTGGATGATGCTGCCGGAGGGTCACGGCTTGTATCCTGGCCATCCAGACCTCGGCGGCTTCGTTCGCTTCTTCAACCTCTCCACCGGCGCCTTCGTCCGCACCCACCTCCCTCTCCTGGATGACCATGTCATCCTTGATTCCATCGACGGCCTACTACTCCTGCACCGCGACCATGACACTGCCATTCGCCTCCTCAACCCCTTCACCGGCGATGTCGCCGACCTCCCACCGCTTGCGTCCTTCCTGCCACAGATTGAATTCACCCAGCGATACTACAATGAGCAAAGCAAGCGCACAAAACTCATGAGTTTCATCGCCTCTGTTGCCGTCAGTTCCAATGGAACCATCACTGTTATGCTGGCTTTTAACCTTCTGCACCATGTAGCCTACGCCACCGCTGGAGACGAGCGGTGGACTCTATTTTCCTGCAGCAAGATCCAACGTTTTCTAAAACCCGTGTCTTTCCAAGGCAAACTCTACGCGATGCAGATTGTGCCTCAGGGCGCACTAGGTAAGTTACACATCTACCAGATCAATCCACCAATCCAAGATGCTGCTCCATTGCCAGTGAAGATTGCTGAATGCCCATTGGAAAAATTTCTCATCCTCAGCTTTGTAGAGTGTGGCTCAGAGCTCTTGCTAGTTGCCTACAATGACGCTTGTCATTCAAAACTGGTAATCTACAGGGTTGCTGACCTTGTTAGTGGAAAGTTTGAGCCCGTTACGAGCATCGGTAACCACACCTTGTTCGTTGGTGAACGTTGTCTCTCTGTCTCATTCTCAGCTAACAAGCCGGGGAGTAAGAGCCTTGAGTCTATTTCACCCAACTCTGTCTTGTGCTTGCACAGTTTGCCAGACAATGATGATTTTGAAGATTCATGTCCTTTTGAGCAATATGACATAGGTACTGGCATCTGGATTCCTGCCAGTGATGGAAACATTTTCCAAAGACCACCACCCAGCCCCCATACATTCATCCATCATATCTATACTTGTTGCAGCAGGAACTATTGGTAAGTCAGACTGCCTACCTTTAGATTATTTCGAGGAGATTCTCATATTATATAAATGAATGATTCTGCTGGGGAGAAATCTTTCATTACCTAACTTGTCTCTGCCTGCAGGAATAAAAGGACTCATGTTTTGTGTTGAAACAGGTCCTGTCTGGTTGGTGAAACAACAAGTGCGGTATGGGGTATGTGTTCATGTCACTTATAATAATTGCTTGTTATTATTCACGCATTGCACGGTTTGGTTCGGTGAAATCTAGTGACCAAAGTAATTAGATGTTGTTTGGTTTGGATGAATTGTATTGTTGTGAAGCATCAGTTGGGTAAATCAGAAGCTCGATCGGCCCTCCTGCCCTTTTATTATATTTCAGTGTTAATATGTTCACGCTGATAATATGCAGCAGGGGTGGGTGTTCCTAAAAATTTCGGCTTGGGTTTTGAAAACTCAGAGAAAAGGAAACTGAAATCTCCCCAAACTGCCGGCTGCTACCAGCAGCGATAGCGTTGGCATGGCATCTCTTGCCATGACTAAGCAATCAAAGCATGCGATGCCTTCTTCATTTTTTATGAGGTAACCGGACGGGAACAAGTTTGAGAGAGGAACAGAGGGCCATGGGCTGAAAATTGATGCTGGGCTAAAAAATATATTTGTGTGTTTTTTCAGGTGTTGGGTACTTGGGGTTTGGGCTTGGGCTTTTTGGGTTCGGTCTCCGGGTATCGGGTTTCGTGTCCACCCCTAATATGCTAGCATTATCTGTATAATTTATTTTCTTGGGAATTTTTCTTCTGTATTTAGCTTTGTTATCTGCCAGATGTCTAGTTGTTGTGCACTTCCAGTGTATGATTTATTTAGTTAGAAACTATCAACCGCATGGGTGTGTTTTCGTTATCATGATGATTGCAAATAATCTTGACTAATACTGTTGCTCACCCTAAGCTGCTATGGTTGCCTTTGTATTGGCTTCGGTTCTACTCGTTTTGTCTTAACATACAAAGATAAGCACTCCTGTGGTGCTTATGATTGCAATTAGGATGAAAACAAAAGAGCCTGTATGTCCCAAATAAGTTTTGGTAGGTTACCCAACAAAGTTAATGTATATAAAAAATATATTTTGTATGCATTGTGTACTGGCGCATACGTGTGTTGGATTTTAAAAAAAAAAAAAAGCCTGGTAAGCAGTTTCAGTAAATCTTATGTGGTGTTCACCTTTTTCCTTAGCATGCAGTTGTACGATAATTGTTGACATATTTTTTACCAGGGTGCTGTTTTCATTTTTTTTTTCCTAGGGATACAATTAACTGCTGTGAATTATATTGAATTTGTTTAACCGTTCAATGTCAAAAGTACATTTATTTTGTTTAAACTTCAAAGCATGTTTCTTCCATTTTTGAGCAAATTGGTTCTCTGATACGCTGGCCTGTTGCTGACGTTCATTTTGTTCTTTGCTTCTAGGCTTGACGGCTCTCGTTGTGGTGGATATCTTTGCTCCAGAATGTTAGAGAAACAAACAATTATTCGTTTGCTTTATATCTCTCCATGTTTGTTAGGGAGTGTTTGGTTCTAGAGACTTTTTTGTGTTGAGACTAAAAAATAGTCTCTAGGAAACTAAACAGGAAGGACTCGAAGCATATCTTTGAAAGTCTTTCTCCAAATGCCCGGGGACGAAAAAGAAGTCCTAGACTTTTAAACCAAACAGGGTTTAGTGTGCTACATTTATTTAGACTTTCGCTAATATGTGTGAATCAAGAGGAAAAAAAATGCTCTTCAGTTAGTGTTATTATTGGTTGAAGTATCGTGATGACATTCAGATTAAGTGGTTGTTTTTCTAATAAAGTGGTTGTGTATCGTGATGACATTCAGATTACAGAAGCTATCCAATATAAATGTTCGCTAGTTTATGCAATATTACTTCTGTTCTGCCCGGTTTCTATTTCGTACGTTGGCCAAGGGCCCGGACACGACTGTCTTTGTTGGCGTAAGGCTCAAATATCAATTGGAAGGCCCCTAGCATGGTTGGTCTGTCTACTACCCGGGTGGTCATCCTTATGGACTCCTCGTCTCTTATAATTATTTTTTATTACACGGTACAACTTAGGCGTCCACGACATCCACATATACTCATCCATATAAACACCGCGTAGAGCACATTGAAGGACCGAGTCGAAGATCTTGAAATACTAGAATAAGCTGAGAAAAAAATGCACGGCGGCCGCTGCATGCCGCGTGGAGGGAGGGTCGTGGATGGAGGAGACAAACAGGGAGGAGCGGCGGGGGAGGGAGCAGGAGCCTTGCCTCTTGTAACCTTAGGGCTCGTGATTTTGCGATGGGAGGGACAATTCAATCGAATGAGTGAGGAAGGAGAGGAGTCGGGGTTATAATTGCCTCTTGTGCACGTGCTTTTTTTTTTTTGCCATTTAATCTATTAAATTCAGGCGGTGTTACATAGTAGAATATATGTGCAACGGGCGTGTCGTGTCGTTCCCGATTCGTGCGCGTGCCTCGGCGTGCTTCGTGCCGCGTCCGGCTGCCCAAGGCACGACCGTGGGCCGCCGTCGCCGTCGCGGCGAAGACGGCGTGTCACCGTCTGGCGTGCTTGCCGAGGACGAGGAGAGCAGCGTCGGGACGCCGGAGGCATGGAGAGCGCTGCAGACCCCGGAGGCATGGAGATTTATCAGCGTAGTAGGCGGGGCAGCTTTATCACACCCCATTTACGAGGTTCCTTAATCACACGTATTTTGCGCCGGGGATCATGCACAAATCGCCTAATTAAAAGTATAGATATGATATCAAAAACTATACTTTTATTGCTATGGAGAAAATATGATACGGGGTTTGGGTTTTACATGACTTCGGCCATAGGCTTACTATTATAAACCTATCAGAGATCCTACGCAAAGACCTATAATAGGGCTCCATTCCTACGGGCAAGCTTGGAGTGCGGACAAACCCTTGGACTTACTCCCTATTGCACGATCCTATGCCTCGATCACAACATTCTCACGTAACTCCGCCGTGTTAGCCTCACGTCTTCTTCAAGTGTCCTCCGTTAGGTCCTATCCTCATTAATGTCGTCCTTCGTAGCTTGATTCCCTTGGATACACTCCTGCGGTGACATTCTAAAAATAGAAAGAGGGGTGAGTACTTTGCATTTTCGGCAAGTCCAAACAGGGGGTTGAAATTATTAGGGGTTGGGCCCTAGCGAGTCTCTAAAACTGCTCTTGCTAGTTCCCGAATTAATTATCAAAGCTCAAGGTACAAGGTCACATACGGATTCTCTTATGTGTTTCTAATCATAGATGTTCCGGCCTAGCATTTGCCCATTCCAAGGGCGTGGCTATTGAATAGATTTAAATAACTCTGCGAGAGGTTGTACAAATTTCCCCACCACGATAGGGCGTTGTCTACACCACGGTGTTGGTTCGACGGGCCTAACGAGATCCGTACCGCTACCCTAGGTATGTTGGTATAATCTTCACCCACGACTCTCGGGGGTTGGAAGGATAACACGCCACCACGAGGATGACGCATCACCCTAGACAATATGGTGATACCCAAATCACCCACGGCTTTCTGAGGTAATACCTAATTACCCAACCTATCTTATCAACACCACTCTCAATCTCAAATCATCAATATGTGCCTCTAGCACCGCGCCACAGCGCCCAAACACTTCCGTGGAAGACCACTCAGCATCCACGCCAAGGACCATGGGGCCACTCTCCCCATGTCGCGCTCCTAATCGATCGTTTGCCTACTCCGGCCACCTTGGCTCCAATTATACCTCAACCCAACGGGGTGTGGAATCAAGCCATCCCATAAACGACGTGGGGTCGCATGCGAAAATATCGCACTAGGTAGAAGGTCTATGAACCGGTCCTTAGGGAGGCGAGCATCTCTCCGTGGGATTCATCCCCGATTGTGATTAGTCCACCTCCATGTAGACTATCACCACTCACCTTTTTGTTGGAGGGTTCACATTCTTACTTAGGTTACATCGATCTTATTTATCCATTTTATATCATCATTCATCATTATATTAAGGTCATGATTAAGGGGGGGTAAGGACTTGCCTCTATCCATTTGAAGAGTATATCCAAGGTTCTTGTCCGGTGTGCTCCTAGTCGTGTCTTGGCGTAGCGATGCTCCTAGATTCCGTCGGGCGGTAAATGCGATCTTGGGCGACAACAAACATGAAACACAACCATAGCAATAAGAGCTAACAACGTTCCTACGCGGGTTAACTCTGGGGATGATGGATAGATTCTATCTACTCCTATCATTATTCTGTAAGCTTGAAGTATGATAGGATAGGCGAATCCATCCATCTAGGTGGATCCTACGGGCTAGGTTAGCGAGGTGTGGTTGCTAATGGAGAGCCAAGCCACATCATCAATGTTCACTATCATGTGAACCCGAAGAACATGACATGGTTGGTTCCCTTATAGGCCCACGTGCGAGGTTAGCGACACATACGCCACGAGGGCATATGTATGTGCCTAGGGTTAGCAGGGGTTAGGGTCCTAGTCTAGGGTTAGCCACACATATGCGTATACTCAAATCACGCCGGGCATACCCTATGTGCGTATAGGACATGTATACTAGAGTGTGTGCATGGAATACATATACCCAAGTATACGACGCTGGGTTAGCGAAGGTTAGCCATGCGTAGATATAAGCGGTTGGTATATACGTATATTTATTTGTATTTCAAAATACCACTCTATGCATTTATATACATACATAACCTACCGCGTATATCTAGCATGTGGACAACTACGTGTATGATATTCGAAAGTATTCGTGGTATCGTGAGAGTGTACACGCATACAAGAATATACTGCAAAGTGTGGGTTAGCGGAAGGGGTAAACTAGGGTTTACGTAAATCTACGACGTGCGATTAAATAAATAAACAGAGCACAACATAAACTAGAATTTAAATGGGCATCAAATATTAGGATAAGGGCATCAATAAACAGAGCATGGTTTTAGAAGAATTATGGAAGTGGAATGGGTTAATTTGGAGTTGAAATGAAAAAGATATGAATTTCCAAAGTTTAATCAAGATTTTATAAATGAATTAAACCTTTGGAAATAATTCTGGAATTTTTGGAATGTTGAAACTGGAATATGAAAGGTTGGGTAGGGTCTAGAGTGTACCTAGTTTATTTAGGAATTTTTCTGGGAATTTTTATGTGCCTGGAAAATGGATTTATAATACTCCGTGTACGATTAACCGGGTACACGTAGCATTTTCTCCTGCTGCTGACGCGCGGGGTCCAGGGCCATGGTGGACTGACCGGCACTGTGCTGTGCACATGGCCCATCAGGCCATGAGCCGATCTGGGCAGTCCCTTCCTTCTCTCTGTATTCTTCATGGACCGGGTCCATTTAAAGGGAGGGAAGGTGGGTGGCTGCTGGGTGAGCGTGGCGCGGCGGTGGCGAATGGTGGCGCAGCGAGCTGAGCGGGGCGGCGAGCGGGGCGTGCGGCAGAGCGTGGGCGTGGCACGGCGGCTTTGGGCAGGCAGGTGGTGGCGCGGCATGGCACGTCGCGAGGCGCGGCGGACGCGGTTGCCAGGCGGGGCCGCGGTCACGGCGTGCGCGGCGGGCTCGGCGCGGCAGCGGGGGTGCGGGGCAGGGTGAGCGGAGGTGGTACGGCGGCGGGCTTGGTGCGCGGCTGAGTAGCGGCGGTGGGCGGCAGCGGCCTCGGCGGCGGCGTGGTGCGTGCGCTGCCAAGCGTGGCACGGCACCCACGGCCGGCGAGCGCGGTGTGGTGGCGCACGCGATACAGGGCGCGGCCTACTGGTAGCGCTCGGCGGCGGCAGAGCAAGGCGCGGCGAGGCGCGCATGGCGGCGGTTCCGCGGCGAGCAGCGCTGCTCCTTCGACGCCACGGCCACCGTGTGGCTCGGGAAGAGCGAGGAGAAGGGGAAACGAGGAGGGAGGCAGGGTCGCGCTACGTCGCAAGCTCCATCTCGTCCTTCGTCCTCGGCCCTGAGCCCCGGGCGCCCTCGGTGGAGGCCGTGGCCGGCCTTTTTATAGGCGCGGCGAGGGAGGCTGTCGCCGGGATATTTTCCGGCAGCCATGGGTGAGCTGTCCGCGCGCCGCTGTGGCCTCGTCGCCGGTCACAGCGAACGTCGGCGCGTGACGACGACGGAGGAGCTGGCGTCAGTTGTGCAGGGTGATGTGATGGTTCATGCCAGCGCCATTGATGGCGGTGCAAGCTGGCGTTCAACGAGCAGAGCAGGCAACAGCTGGGATGGTGGTGTTATGGCGCTTCCTGTGTCGAGGTCAGCGGCACTGTGATGCCGCGTGCTCCTCGTGCACGGGAGAGTAGAGGGGAAAGGATGGAGTTTGGGGAAGGGGATGACAGGCGGGGGTTGATGGGACGGCTCGTGGTGGCAGCGCCATTGATGTGGTGGCAGTCTGGCGACCGCACTGTTGGGTGGTCGATGGGAATAGGGCAGCGCGTGCAGCTTGTGCGCGCGTGAAGCAGAGGAGGAAGGGATGGAGGTGAGAGGTGGAGTTGGCGGGTGGGGCCTGCTCGTCATAGAGAGGAAGGGAAGGGAAGGGCTGTTGGGCTGCTGTTACGTGCTGGGCTGCCTTGTGCGCGAGCTGAGCAGGGCTTGGGGAGGAAAATGAGCCCGAGTGGCTCTTCCTATTTTGTAATTCCTTTTCTTTTTTTCATATACTTATATGCACATATATATATGTATACTCTCACCTTTCATATATCATATAAATATATTTGGGTGTAGGTACACATATAATGATCATGCTTATACTCGTATATGTAAGATGACTTTCTTTGTTTTCCCAGAAAAAATAAACTAGGCCTCGGCGGACTTAGTAGTATTTGGAAATGTGGCATTTGGGATTGATGGAGATATGATGGTCGAGGAAAGTGTTGGTGGTATGGTGGTCGACAGATCGAAGGGAAGGTCAAAGGGATATTTGATCATGGGGTGATCAAATATATTTGGTGAGGACATTCATTTGATGCCAAATTAAATTCTAGCTCAACAATCATACAAGCAATCATACGAGCATCCAAACATTCAATCAAAGGCCTAATTTCTATATGGTGACTTTTGATGCAGGGTTTTCGAAAACGGATTTTTTTGGTCGCGGGGAAAAGTAAAGTCAAGTTTTAGTTGTAATTATAAAAGTTCAAATTTTTAGTGAATTTTAAAATGATGCAAAAACACGGTTGTTACAGCTTGGCCATCGCGAAGCGGCGGCGTAAGCGTGGCTGCGCGACAGGGACGGGTCCTTGCGAGTTGTCACTGCGATGGGCCTTGCAGCTTGCTGCTTGGGCTGTTAGTGTTGCATCTTCATTGAGATGTAAATATCACCGGGCGGGCGTGCGGGCGTGCCATCGCCGGGCCTCGAGCTGGGATGGTGGGATGCGGGCATGAACGCTTGCCCGGGCTGGCGCGGCACGCGATACAGGCGGGGGCCAAAACTCCGGACCGTGGACCGTGCCGCGGCTCCGGGCTGCATGCCCATATATATACATAGTAGAGGGAAACAAGAGCTTCGTTTTTTAAAAAAATGATGGTAAAATCACAAAAGTTAAAAATAGAGGCAAAATCCCATGACATATGGGTAGGGGTAGAAACACTAAAATCCCTGAAAAAAAAACATCTTTCCGTTATCAACCCCTCGTCCCTTCTTGGCCTCTTCTTCGCCGTTGCCTCATTCGTCCTGTTGACTGCTATCATTTACAGCTCTGCCCTCTTCTTTCTTGCGCAAAAGGTCACACAAGCTCAAAAAAAAAAAAAAAATTGAAATCGTCCGACGGAAAAACATAATAAAAGAAATCGAAGCGAGGTGCCCGCGAGATGGCGATGGCGAGCCTGGCGAGGAGGCGCGCGGCGGACGCGCTGCTGCTGCGGCGGCGGCGGCCGCAGGCGGCGGGGGCCTGGTCATCGGCGCTGAGGGCGTACGCGACGAGCGAGGACACCGACGTGGTGGTGATCGGCGGCGGGCCCGGCGGGTACGTGGCCGCGATCAAGGCGGCGCAGTTGGGGCTCAGGACCACCTGCATCGAGAAGAGGGGCACCCTGGGCGGCACCTGCCTCAACGTCGGCTGCATCCCGTCCAAGGTATACTGCCGCCCCTTTCCCTCTGTGCTGCGCACTTCGTGCGCGATCTGGTTGGTTGGTGGGTGAGCGCGTTACTGTTGCGACATGGGATCCTCGGAGCCTCTAGATCCATGCTTGCTCCTGCGTCAATTTGGGCGCTAGGGTTTGCATTTAAGGAGCCAATTTTGGGGTTCTTAGTGGGGAGTCAATTTAATGGTTCATTCCAATGCTGTGCATAGTTCTGACCTCTCAGAGGTGCCGGTTAGTTTAACTGGGAGATGCTTGGGTGTTGGATTGTTCGCTTTGTCAGTGGTGCTGCGTTGCGCGAACCTGAGTAGGCTATTTGCTGGTACATTTTTAGAATTGATTGATTGATTGTTCATTGTTGACTTCTCTCTTCCATTTTGCTTCAAGCCGCTTGATGCATCGTTTGGATCTCATTTTGTATTAGGAACCATGCTATGTCTCGTTTGATTGTTTAGGCCTCCTTAATGCAATTATATGTATGACAACTCCAGGTGTTTGCACGATATGTTGCTGACAATAACCTGATCATAACAGGGAATGTTCTTTCTTTTTGCTCATGTGCTAATAATGTCTTACAAGTAATCTGTGTTCAGTTATTCCGTATTTTATTTTACAATATTGCTGCTATTGTGTTCCCTAGGTATATTTTTTCTTGCAGTCCTCTGCTTTAATTTGTTTGTACATGTTTATCATTGAGCATGTAGTTGGAAGTTTTGTCAATAGCTCTTTGTTTCTTTACTCAGAGTGGGGCAATTAAGGTGGCTTCCAAAACTTAACTTTTTCTCTTCTTTCTTTTTTTTTTGGTGCCAATATCCAGAACTATTTGGAATCACCCTCAATAGTTGTTTTGCAGTGGTTTTATTTTAATCTGAAATGACACATATGACATATTCAGTCTCTGTCTACTTATGTGGCGGGAAAGAAAATGTTAATTTGCAATTTTCAATTTACTAGTCGTGAAGCTAGATGCCAAAGTCAAGAACCTTTGAGACCTTGAGAGCTCAAGTTTTGTGTTTTTTAGTTTCTGTTCTTATACTTTGTTCCTCTAACCCTTTTGAAGTTGATTTTAGGTTCTCAGAATTCCAAAACTTACTGATTCTATACATTTCTGGCGTGTTTTCTTTGCGCTTTCTTATTCTCACCAGCACATGTGAAACTATAGTGTACAACCTGGTAAAACCATGTAGGTATGTCTAAGTATTCTTGGAGACGGTTGCTTGAACACATGTTGCTGTAAACTCTGTTGAATTACCATTTTAATGACTTGGCCTGTTTGTTTTTAACACTGGCATGTGTAAACCCTGCAAAATTTTAAGTGCACATTTTAGCTGGCTGTAGCAATCCAAGGTTAAGTATATTGGCTTCTTCATGATCGTTAGCTGAAAAAAAAATGTCTGTTTATTTTATTCCATACCATACCATGATCACGAGAATTGGTAAAATTTTACTTCATTGAGGCTGAGTAGTATTTCCCCTTAGTACCTCATTGCAGCTAGAAGAGTTAAATTTCTGTTGCCTAATTAACAATGCTGACCCATGTACTTCAAAATTCTAGGCTCTTCTTCATTCGTCACACATGTACCATGAGGCAAAGAATTCTTTTGCGCACCATGGTGTGAAGTTTTCCAATCTGGAAATAGATCTGCCTGCCATGATGTCGCAGAAAGACAAGGCTGTTGCTGGTCTTACAAAAGGTATTGAAGGCCTGTTCAAGAAGAACAAGGTTGAATACGTGAGAGGAACTGGGAAGCTTGTCTCCTCTTCGGAGGTAGCTGTGAACTTGCTTGATGGTGGGTCCACTACCGTCAAAGGAAAGAACATAATCATTGCTACTGGTTCAGATGTGAAATCGCTCCCTGGAGTTCATATAGATGAGCAAAAGATTGTATCATCTACCGGTGCTCTTGCTCTTAAAGAAATACCAAAGAAGTTGGTGGTTATTGGAGCTGGATACATAGGTTTAGAGATGGGCTCTGTCTGGAATAGGTTAGGGTCTGAGGTTACTGTTGTGGAATTTGCCCCTGACATTGTCCTGTCAATGGATGGAGAGATTAGGAAGCAGTTCCAGCGAATGTTGGAGAAGCAAAAAATGAAGTTCATGCTCAAGACAAAAGTAGTTGGGGTTGATACTTCTGGGAGTGGCGTCAAGTTAACTGTGGAGCCTGCTGGTGGTGGAGAGCAGAGTGTGCTTGACGCAGATATTGTCCTGGTATCTGCTGGCAGAACACCATACACTGCTGACCTTGGGTTGGACACCATCGGTGTCGAGATGGACAAGGGTGGAAGAATCCTTGTCGACAAGCGCTTTATGACAAATGTTAACAGGGTCTATGCGATTGGTGATGTGATACCTGGACCCATGCTTGCACACAAAGCTGAAGAATGGGGTTGCATGCGTCGAGTTCATCGCAGGGAAGGAAGGCCATGTAGATTATGACACTGTGCCCGGCGTGGTGTACACACACCCTGAGGTGGCCTCTGTTGGCAAGACAGAAGAACAGGTGAAGGAATCAGGCATTGCCTACCAGGTTGGAAAATTCCCTCTATTGGCAAACAGCCGCGCAAAGGCGATTGATGATGCTGAAGGGTTGGTGAAGGTGGTAGCTGAGAAGGAAACCGACAGAGTTCTCGGCGTACACATCATGGCCCCTAATGCCGGTGAGATCATCCATGAGGCCGTGCTGGCACTTCAGTATGGAGCATCAAGCGAGGACATCGCCCGCACATGTCATGCTCATCCGACAGTTAGCGAGGCCCTGAAGGAAGCCTGTCTTGACACCTACACAAAGGCAATCCATATGTGAGTGTAGTTATGATTTGAACTGTGAGCGCAAAGCACTTGCCAAGATTTTGGAATAATTTTGTATGGATGTGGTCTTTAAACATCTATACGTTTATCGTTCTTTTCCTCGGGAAACTGTGAATTGCCTCCTTTGCTGTGGAGTATAGGTACATTGTTAAATTCCCATGCTTCCTTGCTGCTGCATCAGATCGATTCGGAGAAACCTGGTGTGGGTTGTACACCTTAGACTAGGGTTTTTATTTCTGTTCATACAACCTGAGAGAAGAATAACATATCCTCTTTTGCAGTGGGCTTATTATACCTTTCATCCCCATCACTTTTTGATTCAGGTAATGTCTTGTGTGAACGGATTGCGGATGTGTTTCCAGTGCTCATTTTCTCCCCCCCCCAACACTTGCCTTGTTTTATTAACACAAGCATTGGCCCTGTTCTCTGAATCAGCTGATGCTCACCTAATTTTCAGTGAAATCATTGCTGATGTTGAGTTGTGAGCCGAGTGAGTGAAATGCTGCCTCTTTCCAAGCTTGTTATGATAATGTTTGCTTCCTGCAAATTGTGTGACTATTCTCTATATGAGGATAAGAGAGGACAGAACAACTTGATAGCATGAAAGCGAGATTGATGTAGCATCGTCACATGTGCTTAGCCTTCTTAAGCAAAGCTATTGCCAAGGCAAAACCAGGCAACTGCTCACTGGCTGCTTGGCATGACTGTTGTTTGACAGGGCAATGGGTTTTTTTTTTTTTTATCTGGTTTGTTTTTGTAAACTGTAATAGTACGCTTCAATCACATGGGGATGGCCTTTAAACAACACAAAATGCCTGCAAGTCTGTAAATAAATAAACAAAGAAGCAAACTATGCACTACTTCTGTATACAAAAACAAGAAAACTTTGTGATATCAGCGTGCCGTTGTAAACGATTTTTTTACTCTATAATTGTGTAGACCCTTTCTGTTTGGAAGGATCTTGGCGGAAAACAACTTTTCATTGAAATCCTTAAGGCATGTTATTTTTTTTTATGTTATGTGATGTATGAAATGCAACCCACTTATAAAATATCGCTTTTATTTTTTCTCTTTCCGGACGGACCGTATATTTTTCACGATTTTTTTTTCCTTTTTCGAGACATAAAGACCGGTGGTATAGGCCTAGATGGGTCCGGTTCAACTTTTATAAAAGATCGGCCATGCATTACATATACCTTATAAAACCGGTTGAACCGGCGGTTACGATTCTAACCGATGAACCGGCCGGTTCCATGTAAAAGTTAGCGGTTCGAAAAACTCACGTTTGCATAACCATTGCAGTATGATTTGATGCTTCCTGATTGGTTCGTGGGTGACTTTGTGTGCCTGTAGATGCTGCTGTGGGTAAAGGACCGTCGGGCTTTTCGCCCGTATGTTAGCAGTAGCACGTGTTTGGTTCAGTTTTGTTTATTTTTTTTCCTTTTTTAATTTCACGCTTGCACAGTTGCCGTTCCTGCCGATGTTTGGACATGTTTTTTTTTTAATCTTAAGTTATGTTTGGACTTTAGCTGGGAAGACTTCAAGATGCTACATGTAAAAGTTATGTTATAAGTTATACCGAACTTTTGCCGGTATAAGTTAGGTGCTACATGTAAAAGTTATAAGTTATAAGTTAGACGTAACTTTTGTATCCGATATAAGTTAGGTGCTACATGTAAAAGTTATAAGTTATAAGTTAGGCGTAATTTTTTTGTAACAAATATAAGTTAGGTCCTAAATGTAAAAGTTATAAGTTATAAGTTAGACATTACTTTTGTAACGGACTAAATTTCACAAAATTATAGTTTTGTTATCCAAACTTTTTAAGACAAATAATATATGTAACACTTTATTTTAGCATTTAAGTAATTGTTTTGCAATGGTCAATATTTGAATTACTATAAAAGTTATTTTAAAAAGTTATATTTGTAAATGGTCGACGAATGTGTTAGAAAAAATAAAAAAATCTTCAAAACATAGTCGAAATATGTGTTTTGGTTTTAAGAACATGTCATTGTATATATGTATCTGCATATAACCTTATGGTTCTGCAATGAAATTATGCAATTTTAAACCATTTATCAATTAATACTATTACAATATATATATATATTTATATATGGCGGTTCAAAAAGATATTTGTGACATGCTTTCCTAGATAGGAAGAAGTTTGATAAAACAGCGGTTCATTCTTTTCGATTTAGCAACGCCCATGGCCTTTAAACAACACAAAATTCTAAGTCTGTTAAACAAAGAAACAAACTATGAACTTCTTGTATACAAAAGAAGAAAACTTTGTGATATCAGCGTGCCGTTTAAACAAAACTAAGGACCCTTCTGTTTGGAAGGATCTCGGCGGAAAACGACAACTTTTCAAAATCCTTAAGGCATGTTAATTTTTATGTCCATTGATGCTGGCATGAACTTTTTTAATTTAATTTCCCCTATAATAGGCTTTAAATTTGTTCTAAATTATAGTTTGTTTGACTTTTTCAATCCGGGTGGAAGAGATCCTTAATTAAAAATTTATGCAAAAATATTAATTCTTTTTTATTGTGGCATGCTTTTTATTAACAAAAGATCCTTAAGAATAACTTAAAAAGATATGTTGGCATAAATTTTGAATAAATTTAATTGAAATTTCTACTATATCAAATAGTTCGCTACAAGTTCTAAAAGCATACTTTATCTTTTTTAAATAAAAAAATTAAAACACCTACATGGAACCTGTATGGAGTCCAAAATCTTTTTTTAAAAAGAACTATCGAATCCAAAATCACAATCCCTAATTCCTAATCAGGATCAACACGAGCAGTTGGCAGTTGCATCAGAAAACCATTTTCATCTCCACCTTTTCTTGCCCCCATATCCACAACTTCTCTCTCTCTCTACTCCCCAACCTTCTCTCTCTAGAGAGTAGACTCTCCCAAGAGGAAGGAAAGAGGCGATGGATATGGCCATCGACACGCCATCGCCGGCGCCACCCACGGCGCCGGCGCCGGCCCGACGGCAGCGGCGGGGCGGCAGACGCGTGCGGCGGAGGCGGTGCGTCTGGAGCACCAGCTGGTGCGCGTGCCGCTCGAGTCCCTCCGCGCCACCGTCCGCTCGAACCACCGCCTCGCCGAGAAGGAGATCGCGGCCGTCCTCTCCTCCGCCTCCGCGACCCCCGCCGAGAGCAGTGCCGCGGCCGTCGACCACCTCACCTCCCTCGTCTCCCGCCTCCACGGCCTCAAGCGCAAGGTACTCTCTACTCCCTCCGCCCCCAAATCCCACACCCCACGCTTCCTCTCCTCTGTCTCTCGCAGAATCGAATCGTACATGGCCTGGAGAAGATCTAAGTTAGGGTTTTGCTTTACGGTTTCCTCTTTCTGATTTTCGCTCAACAAAAACTAAAAATCGTGTCTTTGTGATGTTTTCTGAGCGATGTGTCTTCCAGATGGAGGAGGGTGTGCGGGCGGAGGAATTGCAGGTGCAGCGGTGCCGGGCGCGTCTGGATCGGCTGGCGACTGCCAGCACCGGTGACGACGCTGAGTGGGAGGACATGAGGTTGAAGAGGATCCTGGTTGATTACATGCTTCGGATGTCCTACTACGATTCCGCCACCAAGCTCGCTGAGATTTCTGGCATTCAGGTATAAGAACGGCTGGCTGTTACCAGTAATATTTTTTTCTAGTTTCTTTTGATGTTTTCTCTCCGTGAACATTGTAATGTTGATGTAGAAATCTGTGGGATCACTATGATTTGAGAGACTGAGAGCTATCAAAGTGTAGATAGATATCTAGTTTAGTGTGGCTAGCATATTGTTTTGAACTGACCTCCAACAATGTGTAGACTTGCATGAATTTGGTTATGACTTTGGTTATCTTTTGTAGTTTTTTTGAATCCATTTGATGAAAGGACTCAGGACTCAGATTAAACACTGTAGCCTATTACCTGCCATTGAGTTTTTTTCTTTATTAAAGTCAACACATTTAGCATGAAAGGATATCAAATATGGAAGCATTGATGCACGATTCGTCTCACTAGGGTAGCATCAAATGCATGACTCGCTATTTGTCTAACATTGTGCATAAGCAAACATCATGTATTTGGTATGTGCTAATGTCTTTCCTTCCCTTGTGAGACACTGTCCTTAACTCCCAAAGGGGTAAGGATGGGGAAACAAGTACAATTGAAGTTTTTTGAGTAATCTTTTATGGAATAAATTCTGTTAAAAGCCTGGATCACATTTCAGGAATTTTAAATATAGTTATTTGAATTTCTTAGTCTCCTCCTTCTGAAAGATTTATCTACTATGATTGACACCATTCTATATTTGGGTTTGTGCATCTACTCTGGTTAAAGGTTCTTGCATGAGCCATGTCTTGATTGGCCTGGCTGTATGATTAAGTTTCCAGATGTTCAATGATGGCATTCCTCCTACCAAACAAACGAGATTACATTGGCTAGTGGCTCCTGATCCCAGCTGCAACTTATATGGCTTCCAGCAGTTATATTTACATTTGTTTTACTGTTTAACATTTTAGTGTCTAGGTTTCCTGTTTTTGTTCATTTAATAGTTGATTTGTTAAGTGCCTGTGAAGTGGAATGGCATAATCTTTTTTATTTAAGTCTAACTTTTCCACTTGGCATCGATGTTGTGTTATCCAGCTAACTTGTCAATTGTTTGTTGTCAAAAAAAAAAAAAAACCTTGTCAATTGTTGATATGCAGGACCTCGTTGATATTGATGTCTTCCTGGATGCGCAAAAAGAGTAATTGATTCTCTTCAGAATAATGAAGTTGCTCCTGCCTTAGCTTGGTGTGCAGAAAACAAGTCTCGGCTAAAGAAATCGAAGGTTTGCTTGACTTTCTTCTGCTTTATTATTGATCTAATTCAATTAGCATAGTATCGGTGTTAGAATCTGTGTAATAGGACCATTGACAAATGGCTGATTGCAGTGATGCCATGAATGCCATACAGTAATGTTTTTAATAGTTGTTTAGACTTTTTTATTTATTTGTTGACTTGTTGAAATTATTCATTTTTATAATTATTTCGATGCTTCACGATGGATACATTGATTGCAAGATTTGCAATGACAGATGGCTTTATGATTACTGTTATTTCCTGTTGCCTATTTTGCAAAGAAACCTGATCTCACTAGTTGATTAGTTACATTTATCTTTATGTATTTATCTCAATGATTTTTTTGGTTCTATTATATTTTGACTTTTGGTTATGGTTTTTATTTTTACATTATGACTTTGTTATGTTGCCTACAGAGTAAGCTCGAGTTTTTCTGAGGCTTCAAGAGTTTGTGGAGTTTGTCAAGGCTAAGAATTCCATTCAGGCTATAGCATATGCTCGAAAACACCTTGCTCCCTGGGCCTCTCTACACATGAAAGAATTGCAGCGTGTCACAGCAACATTGGTTTTTAGAAGCAATACTAATTGTACTCCATACAAGGTTAGCAGCATTTTCACTGTTCTCAGTTATGATATGCCACTGTGTCATAAATTGAACATCTGGAGGTAGAAAAGCCCTGGTTCTGCATGTCATCTTTGGTTTGTAGCTGACAGTCAATTTGAGCTGAGACGTGAAAAGTCTTTTCATGAATATGACACCTTAACCATCGTAGATTTTGTTTCATGGCTTGAGCATGGATTCTGAAACATACATGTATGGAGTCTGACGTTCATCCCTTATTTGGGATTGACTCCTGATGGAGAACTGCAGCTACACTACAAATGTTTTGCATACCTGATACTGTTTTTTACTTGTAGATATTGTTTGAGCAAGACCGCTGGGACTATCTTGTTGACATTTTCAAGCAAGAATTTTGCAAGTTGTATGGCATGACACTAGAGCCGTTGCTGAACATATACCTGCAAGCAGGCCTGACAGCTCTCAAGACCCCGTATCCCTCATATGATTATCGCTTACTTTTCTCTGTGGTCTTTTATTTATAAAATATAGTTTGCTAGTGTTATTGTGGTTATGGTATCTTGTATTGTCCTTGACCATCTAAAGATTCTGCACTGAGGGTAGCTGCCCTAGGGAAGACCCCTTGTCCTTGGAGGGTTTCAGGAAACTAGCGGAGCCTCTACCCTTCTCTAAGCAACACCACTCCAAGCTTGTCTGTTACATCACCAAGGAGCTCATGGACACTGAGAACCCGCCTCGGGTTCTGCCTAATGGCTATGTCTACAGTGAGAAGGTATGCGCTCAACCGACCTGTTTATATTTTGTAAAGCGTCAGTTCAAACCATCTTGGCTTAGCGCTTGCTTATTTACCACAGGCGCTTCAAGAGATGTCCAAGAAAAATGACGGGAAGATCACATGCCCCAGGACAGGACATGTTTGCGACTTCTCAGACTGTGTCAGGGCTTTCATCTCCTAATAATCATCATGAAATGCTCTGATTCGTGTGGCTTGGGAGTCTGGGTGATTGTACATAGAGTGGTCAACGCACTGTGCGTCACGTTAAGTTAATTGAATTAACCTTCAATGCTAAACTGGCTGGATGTTGGAAGTACCCTTCTGCCTCTCGATTGTTGCATCTGTGAACTGTGAAACTGACGTTTTTCGTGCTCCAACGCCTTCCAAAGGGGATCAACTGTATAAATGGGGGGCTTCAGACCCGATCGAAGTGAAATTCAATTTTCAAAGCGAAGTTGTGAACACTTGATTTGAAAAATGATTTTATCATATTTAGACACAGGTAAACCTCTGTCTGCTCCATGCTGCAGTGGACAGGAACAAACTAATTTCATCCTGAAAATTGGAATTGCAATGTAGGCTCAGTCATTGCGTTTTTTTAAAGAATATGTAGAAAATTTGAACTTGAACATGGATGAATGACCATGCAAGTTTTCTGTGGTCATGACATGTTTGGCAGCTTCATTAATTTGCTCAAACTCAACTCAACTCTCTCTCTTTTTTTCTAAAATTAATCAATCAAACTCAATTTGCATTTTAACGAAGGGGAGTTTTTTTTTTTGAGAGGAATTTGTAAAGGCTTTTTCCTAACGAAGGGGATTCATTCATTTAGACAGAGTCTGAAGACGGTAAACGCTTAGGCGCAGCTGGTCACCCCATTCATTTACCTTTGATTTATTTTTGCGGTTGAGCCCATTCATTTACCTATGGGCTGCACGAGATGAAGAAATCAGCCTAGCCCAGCCCATCGAACCCAACCTGCAGCAATATCCAGCCGTCAGATCCTGAAACCCCTAGATCCAACGGGCCACATCGTCTGCCACCTCTATATAGGCGAACTCAGCCGCGGACACAGAAACCCTAGCTTCCCCCCACCCCGCCGCACCCAAACCCTACCCAGCCGCCGCCGTCGCCGCCGCCGCAGCGCGGAGGCGACCCCTCACCGCCGCCAAGATGCAGATCTTCGTGAAGACCCTGACGGGGAAGACCATCACGTTGGAGGTGGAGTCCTCGGACACCATCGACAACGTGAAGGCCAAGATCCAGGACAAGGAGGGCATCCCGCCGGACCAGCAGCGTCTCATCTTCGCCGGCAAGCAGCTCGAGGACGGGCGCACCTCGCCGCCGACTACAACATCCAGAAGGAGTCCACCCTCCACCTGGTGCTCCGCCTCCGCGGTGGCGCCAAGAAGCGCAAGAAGAGGACGTACACCAAGCCTAAGAAGATCAAGCACAAGCACAAGAAGGTGAAGCTCGCCGTGCTCCAGTTCTACAAGGTGGACGACGCCACGGGCAAGGTGACGCGCCTCCGCAAGGAGTGCCCCAACGCCGAGTGCGGCGCTGGCGTCTTCATGGCCAACCACTTCGACCGCCACTACTGCGGCAAGTGCGGCCTCACCTATGTCTACAACCAGAAGGCGTAATCGCTTGCGCCGCCGATTTGCTTTACCCGCCTACCTATCAAGCATTCACCTGTTGGTTACTCAATTGAATCTCATTTTAGATCTGTCTGAGGTTGAAACTTAAATGGAGCAGTAGTATTATCATATTGGTACCCTTATTACTGAGTTCATGTGATGCTGAGTTTAATTTTGTTTTCATAATTTGTCATTCTTGGCGACTCACCTTTAACTTCTTTCAATTCATTCATAGGTGGATTATGCTAGTTTTTGAATTCGATTAATTGTGTTCCTTAGCTAGCAGTATCTCGGTTGGTTTGCCTTGGGGTGGCAACTGTCAAGGGAAATGACCTGGTATCCTACTTTTGTTTGATGGAAGTGTGACTGGATTATTTCTGTTGTTGTTACTGATGTGTAGCCACTAGGTATCCATAATTCTGTTGTCAATCATTAATTAATTGTGGTCATTTTTATATTGTTTGTTCTAAGGATTTGCCATTTTGATGTGGTATTGTTAACAAGTACCTAGCAACAGAGCTATGAATGCGCTGCTTTAGTTTAATGTAGAATTGCTTGTCATCATAGCGTGCAAATTTGATTGCAGTAGTACCATTTTGTATTGTTGCTGGGTGTGCTGCAGTCATTTTGTATTGTTTTGTGATTGTTCTCAGCTGCTATTGCTTGTTTTTTTATTAGTAGGTAATGTATGAACATATCAGGATTGCCCGTCTGTACTTAATTCATATTGGGTATAAATTATGGGCACTATAACTGATTTATCTTAGTAGTTTGTTGTTCAAGTCTCTTTTGTTCAGAAAGATTGATGTAGTTTGGGTGTCATGAGGCCTGTGCAAATTTGTTTGCAGTGTGTGGTAAGCATCCTTCAGCCTGTTTACTATTTTTTAGGAACACAATGGTGCAATTTTGTTATCTTAGCTATTGCAAGGTGCAAAAATGTTTTGTACCTGTGGCCACTTCTGAATATGTAAATGTAGGCTGTTGAATTGAGCTGTGATTGTGAATGACCATCATCGATCTCTGCTGTGCTGTTCTCATGACTTAAACATGCATATATGGGCCTCTTAATTTTTTCTGTTTTTGGCGGGACTGTATTTGAGTCATGAAGTCATGGCCAAACTTGACATTTTAGTGTCTAATTTTTGTGAGCGATTAAAGGTTCAGTGCAGTTAGATCGTAGACAGATAGAGTCAGTTAATAGTTCTGCCGTTTGTTTTGGTTCCTTTTTCATGAAATTGTGGATACTTTTGGGAAGTCAGTAGAATTGAAACTGGGCATTGGCTGGAGTATTTATCATTATCATGTGTGCCATTTACAGGTTATGTGGGCTGTTGTGCCCCCTCATGGATGTTATCTTGTTAGCTAGTTAGGTTTGGTAAATTTGATTTTGAACAGGTTTACCGTCAATTTTTTTGCTGGCCGTGTTTGCTTTGTTTATATGGCCTTTTAAGTACCTGTTTGGCTTTTTGATTTAGTGCCTGGTAGCCGTGTCTTGGTCTGGTCCGTGGTGGCCTCTATTTGGTCGTCTCTTGCCTCAGATTGATTTAGTACCTGGTGGCTTTGATTTGTGTGTTTGATGATGGGCATGTTGACGTTCGTCGTCAGCTGTGCCAAATTGGCCAAAGGCATGGTGAGATTTGTGAAATTGTGCGGTTTCATTGGACCTGGTAAAGGCTGATCATCCCTGATCGACGGTCTGGACGATCAACAAAAAATGTTTGATTTGTTTAGGATTTATACAAGTCGAATCAATCAATGCAACTAAAATCGTGGATCCTTCGTCCCAAGCCTATCTTCTCACCACGGTACAAACTACACTAGTTGATTTGGTGCACCTGGCCAAAGTCCTCGACGAGGACACAGCATCACCTCTCCAATTCAGAGCGAATGGGAGCAGGTCCTTTGTTCACATTTATTTTATTGCATCTGCCCGTTTTGGAACCAAACACCGCGGACTATCTAAGGCCACCCTGAACGCTTAAGCTGTATGTTGGCTCAGGCCATGTAGGATCGGATGAGAAAAGGTGCGAAGACAGCGGCGTAGAGCCTGCTAGTCTGTTGCAGAGGATACATATGTTTCATCTGAAAAAATTCAGAAGCAACGATCAAAGATCGCAATGGGAGGAAGAGAAGTGCTGCTATACTTTGTTTTCCTCTGAATAAAGGTTAAAAAAAATTCAAGGGAGAGAATGAGAGAGTTGTGTCAGTATAGGTTGTAGTGGGACGTGATAGAGAAGAAGTGGCTTCAATCACTCAGCTCCTACCTGCAGGTTAGTCTTTTCCTGGAACTAAAAAAGGTAGCTGACGGCGCTATGCTTGCCCTAAGGAACCACTCTCTTGCCTCCAACGCTTTCATTAGAGTTGCATCCGCTTTTCGCCAGACCAAATCACTGTTACTTATGTTAGCACCTAGCGAGACCACTATCTTGGATGACATGGATATCGAGCATTGAGGTGGAGTTGATAGCATGCCACTTTGGTGTATTGACAAGCCCTAATTTAATTCTCAGATCCCCCTCCCCCCTAAAAAAAGTTCCTATAATTATATATAGCACAAAGGAATTTTAAGAAAGCTTTCGTGTAAGATAAACAATTTCAACATTTTTTGCAAAAGTAATATAGTATATGGAATGGTTATGTTGTGTATGTACCTATTTGTTCATCACTTTTCTCATTGGGGGTGACGTTAAGGCATCTCAACACATGTTTGCTTGCTAGGTTCTTTAGCGGAGGCCATGATTCCTCGATGTCACTTCTTATTTTGTGTTAGATTGGAGTTACTATTGGTCTGAGCTTGTAGTGACGAAGTCAGAATTGCCTGCTATGCGGTGCGGTGACGCTAGGCAATGATGATGTGTTTCTTTCTACTCCTTTATGTGTCCTCGTTGTGGTCTTGGTGTTTGTAGGCGGCAATGTTGTGGTGACTGTGGTTAATGTCCCGTCCTAAGGAGTTAGAACCGCTTGTTCTTACCATGACAAGCTCAACAACGATGGCAGATGATGGGCTCCATCTTTTATGGGTTGGTATTGTGTGTTTACTATATACTCGAGGGGTAGCGTGAGGGACTCGATGAAAGCCGTAACATCGGCCTCGGTCGGCGGCCCCGACCTCACCCGGGGAGCGACGGCGGGTGCCGTGAGGGCGGCGTGGGAGGAGCAAGTGACGGAGAGCGCGGGCGGCGGCGTGGGGCGACGTCTCTATAGCATCTTTTTGAGAACACGCACGACACGATAAACCCTACCAAGTCAAGACAATCTATGATTAGATCCATAAAATTTAACAAATTCCAAACTTCAAAAAATTAGGTAGCCACAAAAATTCGGTTTTTCGGTTTTCGGTTTCGGTTTCGGTTCAGATTTCGAACCGATTGTTCGGCTCCATCGTCGGTTTCGCGTCGGAAAACCGAACAACCGAGGAACCGATGTTTGTTGTTGGAGGCAGTCATATGCAACGTGTGTGGCCCATCTCACAAACTCATTCAGCCCACGTAGCAAATTAGCAATATCAAGTCAAAGGCCCACATGGCCTTAAGTCACGCACGCATAGCATAACCTTATCCCTCCAGTCGCGGTAGCTTCCGCGATCGGACACGGCCGGCCGGCGGCGGCGCGGTGACCTTTCGCAACGGCGACATCTAGGGCGACAAGGGTTGGTGGTAGTCTACGCCATGGCTGGATACTGCTGCGCAGGTGCATAGCTTGGCTAAAGTGCTCAACACTCTTTTGCGCCATGCCGCTATGGCTGCGCCGGCGGGCGGCGGCGGCTGGGGGCTCTCCTCTTTCGGCAAGCAAGGCCATAAGTTCACGACGGCTCTCTATTCGCTATACATGCGGCGGTGAAACGCGAGAGGGCCGGCGGCCGGTCGGACGTCTCGACGAGCCGATGACCGTCGTCCGAGCTGCGAGCACGCGGTATGTCTCACGAACGGTGGAAACCAAAGCCCGAACCGAACAAACCGAAGCGAAATCTTCGGTTTCTTGATTTTGATGGAACCCGATCGGTTGCGGGCACTCCTCAAACCAAAAATATGCTTCCACCGAACAAACCGAACGAAAAACATCGGTTTAAACCGATTGCCCAAAAATTTCAACTGGCCAGTTGCCCCTTTTCAATTTTTTTTTTTTTTGATCGTCCTCATGCTCTTCCAACTGGAGGTCAGGAATCCACCAGCTTGAAGGCAAATGCTGACGTGGCAAAGCCCAAGCCAATTGGCGCCTCCTCTCCGGATTCCAAATAAACAACCACCCCACGTTACCGCCACGTAACAACTCCCCAATCCGCCCTGTCGGCCGTCGGCATGGCGACCGCCACCACTGCCGCCACCGTCCCCGCCGGCGGCCGCCCGTACCGCCGCGCTCGCGCTCGCTGCGTTCCACCGCGTCTCCTGCACCGCCTGCGCTTCCCGCCCACAGCCACAGCCGCAGCCGCGGCCGCTGAGGCTTCGCCTTCCACGCTGCCGCCGCTGCCAGCAGACGGGGGCGGGCGGATGGTGGCGGAGCTGGTGTGCGCGTTCAACGAGCTCACGGAGCGGATGGGGAGGACCTGGCGACGTCCTCTTCGTCGCGCCTGCTCTTCCGCGCGCTCAAGCTGGCGCTCCCCGCCCTCCGCGACGTGGACGGCGGCCGGGCACTCGCGCGCGCTCGCCGTCGGCGCCACGCTGGCTGACCTCCAGGTAACTTGTCGTTCAATTTTTGGTGAGAACAGTTCGTCTCTTTGGAGTACAGGGTTGGGTTTGTTGTTATCGGCTGATGTGAGGCCAGCCTCTAAACTTTTGGGTCTCTTGGCTCCAGTTCTTGGTATTGTTTGTACTGTGTTCTGTGTAGAAGAACTTGGATATTGTCATATTCTAACAAACAAGTGTTAGCTTAAATCTCAAAGTTTGGTCTAATGTATATGGGTATATTTCATCCTGAGATGATTCATCGATAGGATTTTGGCATATGATCGTTGCAACAAACCATCCACATATGAATTATCCATCTCATAAATGATTGAAACCTTTCTGATGGGTGCATACATTGCTTTTACTAACACATGTTTCCTTAATGTTCTGCAACAGATTACTCTGTTCACTTAACAAAGTTAATATACTTACATTCCCCAATGAAATAAGGGAATTCTTTTGAATCAAAACTTAGATTTCATGCGTTTTGTAAATTGAACATTTTCCCCACAATCAAGCTTTCAAATCTCACCAGGCTTTTTGAATTGAGTGTTCAAAATAGATGGATGCTGAAGTCATATCAGCCGGGCATACTAAGAGAAGCATTAGATGCAGGAGCTGTAAGCATGCGGGATGTAAATAGTCAGATTGGGACCAGCACAGCTCATTTGCTGCATGACAGCTTGAGGATTAAGCATGCTCCTTCGAAGCTTGATGTATTGGATGATGAAACTGCAAGTGAATTGAGAAGGTTTATTCTTTCATACTATGACATCAGGGCAGTGATATTGGAGATTGCACTAAAGCTTGATATGATGAGACACCTTGATTACCTCCCTAAGTATCTGCAGCAGATAAAATCTCTTGAAGTCATGAAGATATATGCCCCACTTGCACATGCTGTTGGAGCGGGTAATCTATCACTGGAGCTAGAGGATCTTTCATTTCGTTACTTGTTTCCACATTCGTATGACCATGTTGATCAGTGGTTGAGAAGCCAAGAAAGTGACTGCAAGGCCATAATAAATTTGTACAAGGAGCAGTTGCTTCTAGCACTGCAGGCTGATAATGAGTTGAAGAGGATTGTACAGGATATCTCAATTCAAGGGAGGTACAAAAGCCGTTTCAGTACCATGAAGAAGCTAGTAAAAGATGGAAGGAAACCAGAAGAAGTTAAAGACATACTAGGTTTGCGGGTAATCTTGGAGCCTAGATGTGATGACGATTCATCAGATTGGGGCCCTAGGGCTTGCCTCAGGACACATGAAATTATTCAAGCTATGTGGAAGGAAGTTCCAGGTAGAACAAAAGATTATATAACTCACCCAAAAAGAAACGGTTACCAGAGCTTGCATGTGGCCATCGATGTCAGTGAACCTGGGAAGGTGAGGCCACTAATGGAGATACAGATACGCACCAAGGAGATGCATAGGTTTGCTGTTGGTGGAGAGGCATCTCACTCTCTCTACAAAGGTGGCCTTACTGATCCCGAAGAGGTAAAAGACTACCCTAGTTCTAGTTCTGCTCCTTCTTGGATTTGCATGTTTTGAAAATTAGCTTTGGACATAAACAGGTGTTTTCCGATGACAAGTTGATAATGGAAATGGAAAACTGTATATGTAAACATCAAATGATGTTATATGGGCGTTGCTTAGAAACACCATTCCTTGTTATGTTGTCCAGGCTAAAAGGCTCAAGACTATTATGTTGGCAGCAGCGGAGTTAGCTGCTCTGCGCCTACGAGACCTACCAGGTAGTGATCGAGGAGCTGGGAACTGCAAGAATCCAGCTTTCTGTCAGCTTGACATAAATGGGGATGGAAGAATCAGCATCGAGGAGCTCACTGCGGTGATGGAGGATCTTGGTGCTGGAGGTGAAGACGCTACAGAGCTCATGCATCTTCTCGACGCAAACAGTGATGGCTCCTTGAGCTCTGATGAATTCGAGTCATTCCAGAGACAGGTAGTTTTCAGTTACATATGTTCAGTGATCATTTAGGTACATAATTGTGAAACTGGCCTTGGTGGCAGAAGTGAGATTTTGATACCCTGTACATGTCTTTGTTCATCAGATTGAAATGAGGAGAAACTTGGAGGACGATGATGATCACTACAGGAAGATCTTGAAGGAGAAGCTGCACACGATCGACAGTGCAGGTCTCATCCATGTCTACCGCAAGGAGCTCAGTGACAAGCTGCTTGTGGGCTGACCTGAAACTGAACACAACCAACCAAACCGAACAGCCATCTTAGTTTTGCATGTATACCACACGAGAAGTGACCCAGCACTGATTTGTAAATAGTCTTCAAATGTACATGGTATCATATATGATTGAGAAAAAAGAGTGGCTGCAATACTGGCTGAATGTGGATGGTGTTGTATATGATTCAAAAAAGTGGCGGGCTGTAATACTCTCTGAATTATATTATATGATTCAGAAAAAGGAGGTGCTGTTTGTTGAGTTCTTTGTTGATTTTTATCTTGGTACTGAAACCGGAGTGGTGATTCAGAATTCAAGGGTTCTATAGAAGAAAAACTTATTTAATTTAATATCCCAGGAAAACAGCAGGAAAAGAAGATTGTGCACAAAAAGGTATAGTACAGTGAAAAGATTCATAATTCTAGAGCAGTATTTGTTTTTCCCTGCAAAATAAAACATCATGTAGACCTTATATGTTAAATGTAATATTTGTGTCTAAAAGATATGTCAAGTAACTGAAACCCACAGTGAAACTGACAGCCATAGTAATGGAGGGGATAAGGAAATCTGGTGGTGGTTAATGGGGGCTGTGGGCTGTGGGCTGGGCGTTTTGGAAAGCAAGAAATGACCTGATCTTTTCTAACATCATCATAAAATCCTCCAAACAGGTGGCGTACTGCATTATGGGACTGATGAAACAATGGATGACATTGGCGAAAAGGAATGGTGACAAGGAGGAATGAACGTTGAGGCTGAAGGAACGTACAAGATTGAGGCCTGAAGGAAGTGCATAGCGAGATGGGGATGACAATGGGAGCCTGAATAATGGTGCAAGGAGGAAGAACGTTGAGGGAAGGAATGAACGTTCTGATCATCGTTTTAGTTCTGGATGTTATGGCTGTACTTTTTATTTCTTTTGTCTTAGCAGCTTTAAGTAGTTTGTTACGTTCAAAAAAAAAAAGCTTTCAGTAGTTTGCTTAATGGGGTTTCAGCAGGGAGTGGTTGGGGGTCTGAAGAAGGGACAGTTCGGTTATCTGTTTTTGTGGACGTTTTCGTTGCTTTCTTGTAAGCTGGAATCCCCGATCAGAACCATGTTACCTTACAGCTTTCAATAGAAGCTGGACATATATGCCTTTTCTAAAAAAAACAGTGAAAAATTCTTTGATAATTTGTTGATTTAGGGAATACTAACTTATTGTCACTGATACCAAGAATCCATGATCGATCTCTAGGTCCAGGTGGTGTATGTAGGAAATACTGAAACTGAAAGAGGACGTGCAAGGCAGGGTGATAACCTTGCTGTATTTGTGGTGGTCAGAAAGGTGTGGCATCCGTGAAGGAGAATCGTCCAGAGGTAGTCTGTAAATGGCACAGCTGATCAGGTCATATGCAGATGAGTTTTCTGCACTGAAGAGGCATGTTTCTGAACCTGCAAACGGTTCATCTAGAGCAGTTTGGAGCAAGCCCCCAGTTGGGGTGGTCAAGCTGAGTTGTGATTGCGCTTTCGGGCAAATAAACCGCAGTGGAGGTTGGGGCTTTGTGCTTTGGGATCATGAAGGCAGTGTGCTGAGCTCAGGTTATGGCCGGTTAGAAAAGGTTTTGGAGCCGGCCCATGCTGAGATCATGGCCTGTCTGCAGGGGATTCAAAGAAATTGAGCTGCCATTGGGATAGTATCCCTCCTTGTGAATAAGGTGCTGGTTGCCACAGATTTGTCATCAGTTATTTCATAATCTTCCAGATTTTTTTTTTTTTCAAAAAAGAACATTTTTGATGGAAACAACTTGAATTTAGATAAATAAATGTGTTAGTTACATCAACTCACACCTGTTGTTCTGTTTTCGTAGAGCAGAGGTTAAAAATCTTCCAAAACAAAATGATCCTAGTCTATCTAATGCTGGTGTTGTGCCAAGGGCTCCAGTTGTAAGTTGTCCATTCTTTATGCAATGAAAATGGGAGCAATCTCAAGCCATGTAAGTTTCGTTAAAAACAAATTCTGGGTGAATTCAGGTGCAGGTACTTGTTTGACCAGCATCAATTCAGGTGCAGGTACAGGTATTATTTGTAATTTCTTCAGTTTGTTTTCCCTTCTTGTTATCTAAAAAAAAAAAAATCTACAGTGATGATTTCCTGAGGATTGAGGGCATCAAAGCATCAATATTCCACGGATACAGCAGAGAAGAGATACTGCAAGTTATCTTCATGGAAAAAGCAAGCTACCTAGGCATGCAATTTCCACATCACTTATTGCATCACACATAATATTATCATCACTGTGCACACTGACACACATACACTGAGATAGAATCAGTTTGCAGCCACTCCAGTGGATCCTCCAGAAGAACGTTGCCAGGTAAGGAGATGTTGAAGAACGTCACTGGCACCTCCAGCGGTGGCGGCGGTGGTTCTAAGAGGGTTGATGACCCTGCAGTTGCGCCTGATCTCGCCCTGCGTCCCGGTGAGCACCTCAATCTGCCCCATCTTGACCATGGACCTCGCAAACTTGATCTTCCAGATCGCCTCGCTGAGCACAAAGGAGTCCACCAGTGCCTTCATCCTCGCGTCGGTCAGCAGCGCCGCGTCCGATTTGAAGAGCCCCAGGTTGTTGGTCAGGCCGACGTAGTACTTGTTGTCGAGCTTCGCCGGCGTGATGAGGTCCATGGACGTCGTCGTCGCCGGGAAGAACTGGCTGCTGTTGGGCGGGCAGATGCTCCTGAGCAGCAACGCGTAGGCCTTGCTCAGTGCAGGATCAATCTGTTCATGTAATCATGTAAGTGTGTGCCAATGAAATCTTCAGCATTAGTTCTTGGAGAAGACGGAATGGAAGTGCGGCCATGCTGCAGGTTACCCCGTCCGGTGAGCCGCTGAAGTTGTAGAGCCGGTCGACGGGGCCATTGGTGTCGACGGGGCCGGTGAAGCTACTGCAGTGGGAGACGCCGATGGTGTGTGCGCCGGAGAGGACAACCATGTCCTCGAGACTGAGGCTCTTGTTGGCGAACATGCGCACCAGCGTGGTGGCGTTGGCGAACGGCGGTGGCAGGTCGCCCGTTTGGTTGGCGAGGGAGACCCGGCCGTCGCGGCGTCCGGAAGGGACGTGGTAGCCGATGCCGCCGGCGAGCACGACGCTGTCCCGGGCCGCAAAGGCGAGGATGTCGGCGCAGGAGACCACGCCGGGGCAATGCGTCTCCAGGGCTGCCTTGGCGTTGTCGACCACCTCGAAGAACCGGAGGCTGGGGTTGTTGGGGAGCGCGTCCTTCTCCGCTTTGTTGGTGGGCGTGGAGTCGATCAGGACGGAGCCGTCGCAGCCCTACAAATTGCAAGTTTAGGTCTCACTTTTGTGAAGTACTTATTTACGGAGTACTTGTTACTTCCTCGATCTGCTTTGTACTCCCACCGGTTTTGTAAAGAAATTTGTTTTTTTAACAATCTCACATACTAAGTGATTAATTAGGATGTTTTTATCTTCTTTGTCCATATTAAATACTTTCTCCATTTCAAATTAATTGTAGGTAGATTTGACCTTTTTTTTTTTTTTGGTACATCCGTTTAGCTATGAATCTAGGTGCATAATAAAATAGACGAAGCATAAAAGTCAAAACGACTTACAATTTGAAACGGAGGGAGTAGTTTTCATGGTCACCCCCTAATATAGAATCTTATAAAGGAACTTCAACAATTGATTATGCTAGCTCTAAGTATTTTCATATATTAATAGAAGAACGAGAAAAGATAGCTCTTAATCAAGAGTTTTTTTTTTTTTGAGAAGGAACATGTATTAATTTTGGTGCATTACACCGACCCTTTTACAAACAGAAATCTTAAGAAAAGGAAAATTACAAAGAAGTACAAAACTTCTGTTCATCTTCCTCCAAGCCTTTAGAGATCCGTTCGTCACCGCCGTCGAAGCCGCTTCCCAATCGTCGTGGGGCACCAGAGCCAAACTCCACAAAGTGGAGGCCGCAGAGGAGGACTTACTTCTAGGCGAATCCACCGAATAAACCGCCTCCGGGCGCATCGGCCAACTCCCGTTCCCATGACGCATCCTTCGATTCCACCGCCGGCAACCCGAGCAAAGCTCAGATTTTCACCAGAGAACATATTCCTTGAGATTAACAGGGTCAACAACATCATCACCGAAGAAGACGACGATGCGCCGGCCCTCGACTCTGAACAGGTCTCCTGGCCTCTCCGTTGGCGCCGGAGAAGATCGCCATCGGAGAACGGAAGAAGCTGCAAGAATTTATTCATTTGCGCCGCCGTCGCTTCCGCATCGCCGGCGTCGCCAGGAAAAGCAAACCGCAGAGGAGCCACGCTCCTCCGGTACGACCTAACTCCACCGCCGAACATCGACGGCGAGCAAACCCTAGACCTAGGTGGACTCGACCAAGACCCTACGAAGACAGCAGATCTGTTGAAGAGGCGGACCCCCGCTCCTCGTCACCACTGGCGGCGAGGCCGGAGGCGAGAGAAACGGGGGCCGCAGACGGTGGCGGCGACGGCGCCGCCCGCTGGCGCTTTTTCTTTTCCGCGAGAGGCCTAGGCCAGTTTATCAATTCTGCTGGTTTGCCGGTTCACTTTCGTACGCTCTTAATCAAGAGTTAGGCTCTTACACATGAGTCTAATCATACTAAGAGTCATTGTTAAAATGTTAATATTATTGCAGATGTTAGCTTAGAGCTAGTAACTAGCATTTACTATTGTGGGTGCCCTAATGACATAATAAACAAGACTTGGGACACCTGGAAAACATTATGTCCACCTCATAAACAAGACTTGGATATTTGGAACAAAAATGTGCAACTAGATAAGCTTTATTGACAATCTAGATATATGATTCCTCCGTGAAAAATCTAGATATATGAGTATCTCCCCTTCAACGCCTCTCAGGGGTCAATTAGAAGGCTACCTACTTTTCTGTTGGATTGTTTTTTATTCCCATGACCCTGGTCTGTTTTTTTCCCATCCACTGCCAAGTGTTAGTTGTTGTAAGCCCATGCGTCGTTGTCCATGCCAAACCTTGATCGAATCCAACGGTCAGAGGGTACTCCCTGATCTCTTACCCCTACCACCTGGCCTCCTCCTTGCCCTTACACTCGTTAGTGCTGAAAGAGGAGGGTATGGGACCGGTGGCACCAACCCTTCTTCGGCCATCTTAAGCTCCACTCTAGCGAGCCATCAATCAAATCTGCACCTCCTTGGTCCTTTTTCCAACCCCTCTCTCCACTGCTGGGCATTGTCCTTGACTCCCTATCGCTCAATGGTGCCATAAGAGAAGGGCATGAACCCCTATCTCTACCTCATAACTAAAATGAGCTCCTTATATACCTCCCTCATGTTCACTGGCACTAGAAATGGAAGACACACGAACCCTACTTGAGGCCCTTCCAGACGAGCACCTCATGTCCATGGTTGAGACATCTTGGTTGAGTTTCATCATCAGTCATGAACTTCTTGGTTGAGCACCTTCTGCTGAGCCTCTCCTGGCCATGGACCATCTGACTAGGCATTAGGCTGAGCAAGCAAATAATAAAGAAGAGAGAAGAGGAAAAAAAAAAACACGATGACATAGTCCCATATTCCATCGAGGAAAGTAGGGAGGGTTACTACTAGAGTCAAATGGAGAAACCAAGCCCCTAAAAAACAAGAGGATTGAATGGGGATATGACATTTAGGGGTACTAGTTCCTACTTGCAAGCAAGTAATGGATCACATTTTGGGGTACTGCTAGAGATGCTCTTACAAAGGATTGAATGGGGATATGACGTAATTTGTGTAGAATATATTTGCAACTTAGTTACAATTGGGAGGTTGGCTATTAGATGGTACATGTCATCAATTATGATTTTTTGGTTTAGTTGACCCTTTGAAAGGTTATTGTACTAGCACCATGTTGGATTAGAGGGGATGCCGAAGCGGAAACGTGGACTTCAAGAGAAGTCCCAAAGATTTTTTTAATTCAACATGAATCTAATGAACTGATGGTGAAACACAACATAACTTGCTATATATTTAGACGTAGGCTATGTACGTCTAGATATATGTAGTAAAAAATTATGGGATTTGCGTACGCGTGTGTGTGCATGTTAGGCGTCTATGTTGTATAATTCTTAGAAAAAAGTTAAAACAAACTATAATTTGGAATGAAATTTATTTTTCTGAAGTACTTTATTGCCAACTCTAATTAAAAGAACATACATATCTTGGAATAACCCGTGGGATGTAAAGTCGTTTGTTCATGTACTTACTCTAACAAAGCAGTCATGGAAGTGCATGCGGATGAGCGCCGGAGCAACGCCGGAGTTGTTTGTGAACGCGGCGGCCACGGTCTGCCGCACGATGGTCTCGGCGGAGGGGCACGTCCTGCTGTAGAAGCCGACGTGGAGGCAAGCGGCGGTGGGCGAGAGCAGCAACGCCGCCAGGACGACGACGGTGGCGAAGAAGAAGAAGCTTAAGCACCGGTGATTATTGTTCGTCATATGGCTAGCTGTGAGTGAAGCTCACCTTAGCTTTTTGCTGTTCTTCTTTTCTGGAGGATAATGATTCTGGTTGTTCGTTGTTCTTGCACGGGTGTATGTGTTTATAGGTTTATAGGACGTCAGGACGATACATGCTTGTGGCTGCAGGGTTGAAGCTGGAGGTGCTTGCATATGTCACAGTTTGCCAGTTTGGAAAGCAGTCGCATGAGTGACGACTGCATTTTGTTGGGTGATCAAGATCAGCACCTAATAATGGTGGTCAAAATATAGGCGAGAACTCATTTTCCAATTGTAACAGTCTTACCATACCATTTGTCATAACTCAAATCGCTTGCTGCAGGTTGAGCATGCTACCAAGCGAGGGCCATGTACCAGTGCGAGCTAGCCTTTAAATAGATGCACCAATTTAAACATTCTGGCTCTCCTATATGTCTATTGCTAATATTCTTCAGTTGGTATTTGAGTTATGAGATGATAACTAGTAAATTGCTTAAAAGAAAGCAATGCATATATAGTACCTATCTGTTTTCAATTTATAAGTCAGTTTGACTTTGTCATGAACCAAAACGAGATCGCCGGAATAGGGCCCAACAAGGGGGGAACGCCGCCGACTAGGGCCCAAGGCCCCTAGTCTTGTGTGGCGCCCCTCTGGCTGGCCGCCGCCATCGTCCATAAATAAACGCGCCATGTCGGTTGCCGCAATTAAGTAAGGAATATTTAAGAAATAAAGATAGAGATAAAATAGGAAATAAATAGGTTGCTTGTAAAAGAGGAATTCTAATCTATAAGGAAACCTCTAGATCTTTCTTAGCATGCAAGTCTCCCTCGGACTATAAATACAAGGGGCATGTAGTCACTTGAATCTTAAGAAGAAATAAATTAAAGGGGTAACTCCCAACAGCTCTCCAGCCCTAGGCTCCCTCTCTCTCTCTCTCCTTTCCGTGCCGCGCGCCGTAACCCGCCGCTGCCGCTGCTCGGCACACTGCCGCCACACACCGCCGCGCCACGCCGCCAGCCCACGCCGCCCAGCGCCGCAGCGCGTAGCGCGGCGGCCGCCGCCCGCCTTCCTCACCGGCGCCGCCCGAACTCGCCGCCCGATCATCGTCACCGCCTGAAGGCGCTTCGCGTCATCTTCATCATCTTCTACCTCGTCGTTCTTCATCAGCCCTACGTCATCGTCATCGCAGCCGCGGGGATCAGCCCCGCCGCCCGTCAAGTTCGTCGTCGACATGTCGGATCGCCGGAATCTATCGCCGGTTCGGCGGTGGTATCCGGAGACGGGGGCGATTCCCACCACCGGCGGCTTCCGACCACCACCAATGCCAAGATCGGATGGACAGCCATAAGATCGCCGAGCTCTAGATGGAGATCTGCGAGTTTGCTTGTCTCGTGAGGGAGACGCGAACCACCTTCACCGCCCTCATGGGAAGCTTCGACCAGCCGCTACGACGGCGACCACCAGGGCGACAACCCTACGGGCGGCGCCAACATCAGCGACTGCGCTTCGCGGCAGCGCCGCGGCTTCGTGATCATCATGCATTTGGGCGACTCCTCGGCGGCGCTACTACCACGGGACGCCACCGACATGCTCGCGGTCATGCCGCTGGGCGTCTCGGGCGCCGCCGGCGCCGTCCCCCTCCACGGCGAGCACCGAGCACGTCCACCCCATGGGCGCCCCCGCTGCTGCTATCGGTCGGTCGAACCGGAGGCTACCACCGGCGTCCACCGGTGTTCGGCCGAAAAGCCTACCCAACTAGGCCAACGTCTCACGGCTACTACAATGGCGCAGATAAGTTCCCGGTCACTACCAACATCATCTTTGACATTGGGAACATTTGGAGTGCCAACAAGGGCGACTCAACGACGTCGACACCGGCGTCGCCAATCTCAACCCCGGCGTCCACGACATCACGGACAACAATGGCGACATGAACAACAACGCCAACAACCGCCGACCAGGATATCACACGCTCCATAGTCACCAGGCAAGTCCATCCCATTCGACAAGGAGCTTCTACCTCTATCACCCATGCTACAACGATGTCGCCGGCGTCGTCAACCAAACGTCTTCGACACCGGCATCATTGGCGAGAACAACGACACCCCCGCGGCGTCAGCGACATCCCGACATCGCCATTAACGCGTCGCTAGCCACATCGTTTGCGGCATCGGCGACATCGACAACGACAAGGGCGCTACCATGGGCGCCATGAGCGGCAACGGCGACCTCAAGGGCGCCAACGCCAATGGCGTTCCCCACGATGTCGACTACGTCTTCACCATGCCTACCATCGACAACAACTACAAGGGCATCAACCACGGCGACATCCTGCGGCGGCCAACCTCGACATTGGCAGCCCACGGCGTTCCACACATGGGCGCCACGGCCGATGAGAACACCGGCGCCCCCAGGCGCCACCAAGGAGACGGTCGTTCACTCGCCGACCTTCGACGACGATCTACTACACCTGCTGGACATTCGGTCGACATCGACAATGGTGGAGAACACCATCAATCAAGCTGCAGCTCCAGCAAAGGCGACACCATCAGCACCACGCAAAAGGAACATCAGGTACACAGCTGCCAACCTGACGAAAACGACACTCCTCTTTCTTTGGCTCCTCTGCATCACCAAGGCGCCACGGGAGAACGGAGACAACATACCATGGTGCCCCACTCTCGGTTTTGGGACGTCCTTCAACGGCGACACCAACCACCATCGCGACGTCAACTACGCGGCTTTGGCAGCAGGGACGACTCCAGAGCCGTACCTATGGACTCTGATGTTCCTCAACGACATCTATGTCCAGTACAACTATGCCAACAAGCCGTGGGCTGCAATGCACCAGGAGGCGCCCTACATACGGAGCATGGCAACCCAACTCGCTCCTAAGATCGACACTTCCGTCTTCAGCAAGTCTCGACTTGGGGCCTTTACTGATGACAACAAGAGGTACATACCACCTATATCAAACCCCTACATCGCCAACCTCGTCACAACCTCGGAGGCTCCCGTTCCAACTCAACTTGCTACTTCAACAGATCACAAGCTCAATGGCCTCGCCGAAATCATAAAGTTCCAGATGACTGCACCAGCTTGGACTCCACTCGAAGAGATTGATAAGCCCCCGACGACCGGGCCATTCGTGCGACATCCATTCAGCGACAACATCACCATCTCCATCCTCGTCCAGCTCATCAACAACGACAATAGTGCGAACGGCGGCGAGGACTGCCATTTGTCGGGGGGGAGAAATGTCATGAACCAAAACGAGATCGCCGGAATAGGGCCCAACAAGGGAGGGGGGAACCGCCGCCGACTAGGGCCCAAGGCCCTAGCGCAGCCAGCGCGCCTCTGGCTGGCTGGCGCCGCCATCGTCCGCCATAAAGCAGCGCCCACGTCGGTTGCCGCGCAATTAAGTAAGGAATATTTAAGGAATAAAGATAGAGATAAAATAGGGAATAAATAGGTTGCTTGTAAAAGAGGAATTCCAATCTATAAGGAAACCTCTAGATCTTTCTTAGCATGCAAGTCTCCCTCGGACTATAAATACAAGGGGCATGTAGTCACTTGAATCTTAAGAAAGAAAATAAATTAAAGGGGTAACTCCCAATAGCTCTCGAGCCCTAGGCTCCCTCTCTCTCTCTCTCCTTCCAGCGCCGCGCCGCGCCGCCGCCGCCGCTGCTGCTGCTTGGCACGCCGCCACATGCCGCTCAGCGACCACGCCCGCCAGCCGCCGCCCGCGCCACCGCGCAGCAGCGCGGCAGCCGCTGCCGCCTTCCTCACCGGCGCCGCCCGACCTCACCGCCCGATCATCGTCACCGCCTGAAGCTGCTTCACATCATCTTCATCGTCTTCTACCTCGTGTTCTTCATCAGCCTACATCATCTACGTCATCGCAGCCGCCAGGATCAGCCCCGCTGCCGTAAAGTTCGTCGTCGACATGTCAGATCGCCGGAATCTATCGCCGGTTCTGACAGACTTTGTCTAGACACACAGCAAATTTAATGTACCAAAAAAATCAAAACAAATTATAGATTAGAATGGAGGAAATACCTGCTAATTATTGGGCCGGTAAGATATGCAAAATCACGTGCATAGCGTGTTCACATGATCCAGTCTTTCAAATTGGCCAGTGCGTAGAGATCAAGGAAGTTCACAACGAGTGAAAAGTCCTGAAAGTCACCGCTAGTTTGTTCTGTTCTCGGAAACTTGAACATGACATAATCCATATATTGATAATTATATTCGGGTTTTTTAGGAGTAGATCGATTTTTGTACTTTTACGCAAAGGCTAGTAGCCCTATATAATCAACCCAATTAACACATCAATTTACTGTTCTACTTTATCATGTGTTTTGTATAGAGTCCTATTATGTTTTTTTTTTGTTCTTCGTTGTCAATCTACAGAGGCAGTTATCAAATTGCCCATGTATGGACTTATCAATTTGGATATATTTTTTCTTCTTCTTGCTTGGACGGTTATTTAACACTTGTATTCAAGCTCTTCCACTTATCTATCTATATCTATATCTTTTTTATAAAGCTAATTCCAACTACAAACCTATCTCAACATGCAAGCTATCTACATCATCCTCCACTAACTATATCTACATCATCTTTCACAAATGTATCTCCTATTGCAATCCGCTCTTCTGGCCTCCCACTATAGAGGCCCTAACTTGTAGCCTCTTAACCGCGAGCTATCCACACTATTTTCACCTAATTCAACTCCAAATTCTTTGCAACCACTCGAGTACGTAACACGTGGAGTATATTATACTTTATTGACCCGTTGATCATCATGTGAAATCCCAATCCACTTTTATGTCAACCAATGAAGGTGAAGGTGAAAACTACGAATCAGGGCCGCCTCAACAATTTTAAGGCCCTTGAACAGGCAAGTTAGATGATTAGGGCCTATTTTTTTTTAATATGATGGTTGAAATATACGGTACTACTAAAAAGAACGTTAAAATAACTAGTGGGGCGTGGGGCATGTCCCTCGTCACGTGTGGACAAGTGGCATCATGGCTTCGTGGTGTCACGCCTGACGAAGCTGCATGATTGTATCTTGTTAGGGCGTCCCCAACAAGGGGCTCCGAGCTATCTAGGAAGTTTACGTGGATGAGAGAGAGCAGAAAAAAATCTCGTCGTAAGCGCCTCCCTTCTCCCTAGCTCACACAGGTCCCGATGAAATGCTTTCTCTCTGACGAGCTGTCCCACCTCTTCAAGTGATATTATTTCCACTTTTTTTTATTTGCCCGCTACGCCAGCTAAGCTAGCAATTTGTGCTGCTTGTTGCGGGCCCTTAGGTTTCATCTCGGTAAAGGTTTGGTTACCACGACGGAGCTGGGGGGTGGTGGCCGGCCACCCCCAACAAAAAAAATAAGTTAATTAAGACTATGTAATATTTCTAGGCTTTCAGCCTTAGCCATGGATGGCCGTTGCAAGCAAACAGATTTCCTTCCGCGACGGATCGTAGTCTACGACTCTCGTAGAAAGGGCAACATTTGGTTAGGTAGCTTGACCACTTTCGCAAACTAGCTATTTGTTTTTGTGTATTTCTATTGCATACAACTACAATCATGTGTATGGTTGTACGGACAATGAAAAATTTATGGGAAATGCAAAATTCTAAAATCGATGATAGTTTGTTTGGCCCCACTTTTATTTTCTCGCCAGCTCCGCCACTAGCCTCCCCCACGCTTTTCTTGGTCCACTAGGCCGTCTGCACCAGCAGGTTCTGGTTCAATGATGTCCTCGTTGGCGCTCGGCTCGCCGTGGTCAAGCACCGCCACGGGCTCCTCGTCCACCAAGTGCAGGGGCAAGGCTGTGATGCCCTTGCCCCTCCCGGCCATGAAGGCGAGAGCGGTCACCACCAGCTGACCATTGGTCGTCTCGCCCCCAACTAATAAAGCAGCATCTGCCCGGAGCATCTCGCCTCCGCCGCCGGTGCCATCTACAAGCTGTGGCAGACCCTTGATGCTGGCCGCCGGCAAGTATCCCAGAAACTCATTGTCCGTGCCCAGGATAGGAAGGCGGGCGCTCGCCGCGGTTTCCACATTCAACCGCGGCACGCAGAGACAAGTGCACCGAAGAGGACGATCCTGAACAAGAAACAACCAGACCGATCCATCGATGAGCCGACACGACGACGACACAACATGGGCGGAGCTACATGGTGGTCCTGGTGGTCTGCGGACCACCATGCACCCGACGCATACAAGGCCAATAATAGGTATAGGAAAAAAACAGATCGAAATGCATATGTATGTTCGATGCGTCCGTGGCCTTCGCGAATGTGGTGTGCGGCTGTTCTACACTTCTATGACCCTTCCTATTTCTCCCCTGCAACTGGTATGTCTAGTTGAGTTGTGCTTCAATTCGATATACCAAATGATAGCGGTGGTGCAATGCGTCGGCGACAAGCAGCGACACACATGAATCATTTGTAGACAATAGTTATGTTTCAAAATCTTCATCCAATTAGCCTGCTCCTTTAGTCAGGTTTCCTTTTTTCTCTCTTCTAATCTCTCCCTATAGTTACAGAATAAGAAAATTACTAACTCGAGAAGAACACTTCAACTATGCATCAGACTTTCGAGAGACCATAAAACCATTTTATCCTGTGTCATTAGATTATATTATTAGAATGCACGATCGCATTGAACTATTTAATTTTAATAGTTGTAGGATATGTTTTTTTGTGTCAATTGATTTATTGGAGTGGTACATTCAAACAATATTTTATTCTCTTGCAGGCTCATTAAAATACGGAGTGGTGATATTGCCTCTCTTTTGCATGCTCATCAAAATATTGCCCTTTTTTTTTCAAAAATATGCATCAAAAATATTTTTTACAATGACTTCTATTAAGAATAAGTCAAAAAATAAGATGGGTAATAACTATTAATAGCCTTTTGGATGATTGTCTAGTGACTTTAATTGAGCGGGCTACCTTCTTACAACTTCATGAAGAAGAAATCATCACCACTTTCATGGGCGCAAGCCTAATAAGAAATAATGACATATTGTTCGGTGTGATATTTCAATTCTATGTTAAGTAAGTTATACTCTGTTGAGAAATAATTAATATGGGGATGAATCTCGAAAGCAAAGGGAGGAGGAAAATATCAGGACATAGAAGAAGAATCGGAAGTACCCTCTACAAATATCTAGAAAGGGAATCCGATAAGTGCGACTCCTTCTATAAATAGAGGCTAGTTCGCCACTGTAAAAGCATGCAACAAAAAAGCAACAATAAGAAATAGACAACTCCAGCAACAAAAAGAAAACAATTCCCCCTTTCTCCTACTCTATTTAGTTATGTTCTGTAATTCATATATTTGTTTACCTCCATATTAAATTGATAGTGCTTAACAAAATTTTAGACAATGGGCCACCATAGGTACAAATCCTAGCTACGCCACTGCGACACAAGGTTTCAGTTCGGTTCCCATCATCAAAACGAATCGACGAATTGAATATGCATGCAAGAATCGATCAAAATCCATCGGGATTCGTAACTAACCAACTCAAAACCGTGCAAGAATCGTCCCAAGAATGTTCAAGAAACGAAAATGATCCAGAACGCGAACGCCCAAGAATGCTCCCTAGGCTACGAGGAGGAGGGATCGAAGTAGGGTGGTCTGCAGCGAGACCGCAGCTAATGAACTCACCTGAGATGGAGCCGGACGCAGGGAGAGGGGTATTGGCGGTGCGGCCTCGGCGAACCGGTGGGAGGCCGATGCGGCCCGGTCCTCGTGTTCTTGCCGCGGCGGTCCTCGGCGCCCCCGGCTGGGCGAAGACGTGATTCCGTCCGGGCTTCGCCTCGGCGCAAAGCTTGCGGCCGAAGAAGAAGTCCCGGCGATGACGTATCCTGCCGGGCGGAGACCCTCCCAGCTAGCTCTCGATGTCGTCGCCGCGTTGGCCCTCGATGTAGTCGCGGCTGGGCGGCAGCGGCGCGACACTTGTTGCGCTCTTCGGCGGAGGACTCTTTCGCTGCCCGCGAGACACCGCCCGATGGCTGACGAGCGGAGGGACAAAGCAGTCGGTTCCGAACCGACCGACCTCCCACTCGGTGTTCGGCGAGGAGCGGCGCTGGCTGACGCCGATGCCGAGCCCGTCGTGCCGCGCGTTGAGGTATAGGCTGCCGCGGATGCGGCTCCGCAGGCGCACCACCAACCCGTTGGGGAAGAACTCCATATCATTGTGGCCTAGGATTGGGAGGGAGGAGGGGGAGGGGAGCGAGCTGGAGAGGATGGAGGCGAGTGGCCGAGCGGGGTTGTTTTTTTGACGGTTGCGGTTACGGGCTGTTGCCGGCGGGAGGAGGCATATTTGAAGGAGAGGGAAAGTCGGTTACTGGATGACATCCCACTAGCAGGTGGGACCAGGGTGCAGGACTGACGACACATTCGCTTTTTTCTTGTTAATTTCTTTTCATTTGCATCGGTTGTCCCAAATAACAACAGAATATGTATTAGGACCTCACAGTCGCATAAACTTATGTATATATATTCTACTATATAAAAATAAATTCGATTAATTAAGCCACGAGTGTGTCTTGTCCTTTCTCCTTTTTAAAATAATAATAAACCTTGAAAGTCACCAGTCATCACCATCACAAGTCACCACTCGTCTTCCCAGTGTTCCCACACAACCCCTCAAGCTCTCGGTCTAGTCGGCAAGGCAGCCTCCACATTCCCTCGCCTAATTAAGCGGCCTCACCGCTCCTTAGCTTCAGGGGAAAAGCAAAGCACAAGAGAGCTCTAGTAGGCAGGAACCTTACACACAGGAAAGTGGTCATATCCGAGACTGCAGCTATATGTAGAGATGAAAACAGATCGGATACCAACGGATATCACTCATATTATATTTGTTTTCATATTTCTATCGGATTCGTATTCGGACACGGATAGGGTCCGGATACACATACGAATACGGATTGTCTCGGTTACGGATACGAATAATAAGTATCGAATACGGTGTGAAACGGATTCGGAGAATGTCGAATGCAAATATCTATTCGGATATTAAGTAAAAGCAACATGCTGATGGGTCATTTGCGGATGCCGTGACTACCGACCAACCGAAGTGCCGATGGAACAAACATGTTGTTGTTAGTATAGAATCTGTTGGGTTGTCCGGTGGCGTGGTCAGTGGGCTGTCTTGGCGTGTGGGCATGTGCATCACTGCTTCAGCCTTCAGCTATGTGAGGCAAAGTTTTTGTCCCACATCGGCTACAGAGACCGGAGCGAAATGAGGGGCAAGACACCAGACAACGAATTGCTTTGTTGGCCGGCTCTATTCGGATACATCCGTTTTTCGCAAGCCGGATATATCCGATAATGTACCGGATTATCCTATATCCGACGGATAATCATGATATCATATTTGTATTTGGTATCCGTCTAAGATATCCGTATTTGTATCCGTATTTGAAAAAAATATGCGGATATCCGTATAACTATCCAGATTTAGTTCACATTTGTTCGGTCGAACGGACGGTCGAATAAATATCCGTACCATTTTCATCCATAGCTATATGTATAGAGTATTCTCCACATGACCACCTTCGACGAATCACCATCAAACAATATACACCGCTACCATAAACTAGGCCGACTAACACCAGTACTACCCACCAGCCGGAGTGAAGATATATAGGTGCAACTATATAAGTTGAGATCGTGCCATTGAGGTAGCACAAAGTAACATCCACCCTCCTGTCACTAATTACATAGGGCCATAGACCACATGATTACTATATCCAACAGAGATCAATGGTCGTCGACACTAATTTGGGCAACGGCGCTGCACCCATGTAAGCATGTGGTGTGCACGAAGATAAACATGTGATTTCTCGTTGAATCTACCACTACCAGACTACGAAAAATTCCTGTCGGTTTTCGTAATGTCCTGTCGGTTAAAATTCTAAATATGATTTGTCTGCTGCTAACATCAGAGTTGGTTTATCTAAATATGAAAGATAATATGCCTCTGTTTTGTCAATGCAGAGCATCTACTCAGTGGAAGATGATTTAATGCCACATGCAGAATATGTTCTTGATAGGCTTGCAGCTAAACAGTGTAGAAATATGATGTATGAGCTTCGTGTGGATGCTGTAAAGGCATACTATGACAAGTACCTTAATCAGAGAATAAAAGATTCAGAGGCATGCAAGAAATTACTTCGTCAAGCCCAGTATGCAAAAGTTAAGCCAGACTGGATTTCTGAAGCTGCATGGCATGCCATTTGTGCTTAATGGTGCTCACCAGAATATTTAAAGAAGGGCCGCCTTGGTCAAGAGTCACGGAACCAAACGGATTTTGCTCAAAAAAGGGGTGGATCTCGACCATATGCTCAAACCAAACAATATCTGGTAAGTTGAGATGAGCTGAACTCTACAAGTCCATATATTAATGTTGTGTTCTACAACTTTCTAATTAGATCGTCATATCCGGGAAAAGACATATGGTCGAGGCAGCAACTGACATGAATACATTTTTTGCATGAAGGCGGTGTCAAAAATTGTGATGAGAATGGAATTAGTGGTCCAATTCCAAGCCAAAAGGCCCAACAGCGTGTTGTATGTTCTACCTCATTTTTAAATATCTACAGTTCTACACATGATATGAATTAAGGTTAACATGGATTTTTTTTATTTCATAGGAAGATTACTATGCTACTCTTGAGGTTGAACATCCAGATGATTTTGAGCAGCGTAGAAGTGATGCACAGCTTGATCCTGTAGTGCTATACAAAAGTAGTGGCCGTGGCTTAGCTCATGGCCACGTGCCAATAGCAAATGGTGCTATAAGAAAAACTGAGATGAAAGGATCTGGTAGGACAACAAGCCAAGCAAATTCAAGGTCTTATCAATATCTTCTAAGGAGGAATGCACAATTGGAGAAGAATGCTCAGAACTCCTCTCATATTGGACTTGTACTAACCAAATATATGAAGGTATTTGATCTAATCTAACATACTGTATGTACCTAATCAATTGCTTCCAAATGTTCTCTAATCATCATGTATTTTAGGATGTTTTTGAGAAGCTGAACATGGAGTTCTGAGCAGAAATTGCAAAGATTCTACAGTCAGTAGATGCAAATGCTTCTATGCCACCAATTGAACAGGTCTCTCTTACCATGCATTTATAATATTCATTGCAGCTTATGAGTTCCCAACTTATTTAAATTAGTAATCTTATAAAGGGTTATAGTTATTACTGAAAGATGGAACAAATTTAACTTCAAATTTTGATGACTGTACATTTAAAATTGCAGCAACATTTGAGTTATGCCCATACACACAGAAACATTTGAGTTCAAAAGGCCACAAAACAGGAAGTCACCAACTCCCAAGTAACATGTACCTTCTTTAGTGCTATAGAATCCATAGTCAAGCTACCTATGGTTAGGTGTGCATTTGGGAACAACTTTGATAAGTTGTCGCTCTCTAATATCAAATACTCAATACAACATGCCTGCAAGAAAGGATAAGGACCCATTAGCATACAGTTAGTTAGATGTTCATAAGAGGTAAAGGCAATATACTGCAGGGCCCTTCTTTACTGGACTGCTGCAATTTAGAGGAAAAAAAAAAAAGATCCAGGAGTGCAAAATTGAAAGGCAGTTTATGCAAGTGTTGGCAACTATACTTATTTTCTCATAACGATCAGAATAGATTTTTCTATTAGAATATATTTCTTTTGCATACACCATCAGTAGAGCAACCATGAATATATCAGACAGGTTATTAAAGGAAGCTTCTTTTTTTTGGGGAGAAACAAGTATAGAATATATTGCAGCTTGTCTCTTTTGCTAAAATTGCTTAGCTTATTCAAACTGCTTAGCTTATTCAAACTAGTTATCTTATTCAAACTGCTTAGCTTATTCAAAATTGCTTAGCTTATTCACATACTAGCTAGCTTTTATCTCACTCATCAATTTAAGTTCCATCACTTTGTAGGGTACAGAGTCATCACATGTTGGTGGTTTTGATGGCAATGACATCGAAGAGAATGAAGGCGATGCTAACATAAACTGAAATAGTGTGCGGGACGGTGCAAGCCTCTTTTTGTGCAGTTGGAGTGTATATGGTGAAGCTCCAAGTTGACTTGCTTTTGTTAAAGTAAGCTGACCTCTTTTGTGCAAATGTATACCTAGCTAGTATGTAGATGTAGAGAGTGAAAAGGCCTCTCAGTTATGTAGTTGGCATGTAAGCAGCTAGACTTGCTGAAGTCTTTGCCTCTTGAACTATTACTTAGTTGGCATGTCATGGAAGCAGCCAGTCTTGGTCAAAGACTGATCTTTAACCAATCAAGGTAGCCTATAGAACTTAGTTTGCATACACTTTCAGTCATGATTCTGAAATGTGATGCATTTTGACTTAATGAACCAGTTTTAAATGTAATGTGCAATTTGGATTCGAGAATGTGTGAAATGTGATGCATTTGGCCTTGTGAACCTGTTTTAAATGTAATGTGCAATTTGGATTCAGAATGTGTGTGTAAATTTGTCCCTGTGATGCCAAATGCATGTTTTTTTTTTATCATTTTTAGAATCAACTCCTGTCGGTTTATAATTCCTGACGGGAATTCCTGTCGGTTAAGCTGCCAACACATAGGATTCGTCGGCCGAATGGGTGCCGTCAGGAGTACATTCCTGTCGGTTGTTCGTCAGGAATAATTCACCTTTCCTGTCGACTCGTCCTCGAAGGCTGATCCTCGGCGGTTGCCCGTCAGGAATGGTATTCCTGTCGGTTTTCCTAACATTCCTGACGGTTTTAAGCCGTAAGGAAAAGTCTTCAGCCTGGTAGTGTACTCGGTCCTTAATTTGGCTAGACCAAGCACCTTCTACCAAACCGTGTGCTCTTAAAGCACTATACTCATCCACAGAGGTGAACTATACGTTACCTCCAAACTCCTCATCTGAAAGTCCCTCAAGGACGCCGCATCCCTTCAGGATTCTGTGTTCCTGCCACAGGAACAACCATTAATTGGTGCACTCCGTACACCACAACAACCTCTCACTCTAGCTAATATCTCCAAGAATCAGGCCGAGGGCAACGAAATATCTCCAGAACTCCTCATCACCACCACCCACTTGGGATTCACTGCTCCTGTCAGATACCAAACCATATACCACATGGGGTACCTCACAGCTAACCCCATTCACATCCACTATTGTCAAACCATCAGACATCACTTATCAAGGTTATATATGTAATTATGATGGAGTAAATGCAAGCAAGCAGACTGACATATATATAAATGCGAGCGCGAAGCTAGGTAGTCAGGGTGAAGATGCATTAACTGGATAGGTTCTTGAAGTAACTTGGATACATAGGAATCCTAATCCAACTAAATAGATAGAAATCCTAATCTAACTACATCCCTTTGATCCTGAGTAAGCTAAATAGTAATTTCAATACAAATGGATGTCTCTTTTTTGGCGAGGACAAATAGATCTCTCTAATCCTGAGTTAGATCTCTAGTACATTGAACAGAAAAAAAACTAAACAAAGAACTATATTTTATATTGTTAGTTTTTAAAGTGGATAAAAAATTTGAAAGTAAAAACAAAAATGCGTCTCTAGATGTTTGAATTTGAACTAGCAACCTCTTGGTTAATGGCTATATTGTCTATAGTAAATTTTTAAAGTGCATATGAAAATGGAATATAAAAAATGCGGCTCTACATGCTTGTATTTGAACTAGCAACCACTTGTTAATGGTCAACAAGCTAACCGCCGTTCTAAGAAGATATTGTACATGGTTTATGTATAGTTGCAATTTTTATTATCTAAACGGTAACAATCCAGTATTAACCAACCTGGCACACTCCGTGGGTCCACCCCTGGAAGATGAAGCTGCCTTGCACTACTGTCTAAACAAACGGTTAGGTTTAGGTGGTGCCGTGCTACGGCCGTGCTACGGTGGTGGTAGAACACGACGATACATAATCTGGTTAGTAAGCGGAGATTTTGTATACTATTCATTGTTATTCAGAGAACAGATAGATTTCTTAGGTTTTAGTATTTCCTTTTATTGCATTCATTTCCTTTTAGTATTTCCTTTAGTATTTCCCAGCATATCCGTATTTTCTTTTTCTTGGGATTTTTGTTTGTAAAAGGATCGGTGTAATGCACCAAGATTAATACATTTTCCTTCTAAAAAACCGTATTTTCCTTTCTTTCTCGATCATCCCGCGTGTACCATCAAGAAAATCTCTCCATCTCCTTTTGTTTCAAAATAATAATAATAAACGTTTCAAAAAAAATAATAATAATAATAAAAAGACCGGCCGGCCTTGCTTGTGAGTTGGACTGCCAGCTGCTTGCTACCCCTGAGAATACTAAACATTGGGCTTTACCCAGCCCAGGCCTTATATTAGTTTCCGGGTGCTTAGCATCATCCTGCGTTGTGGGGAGGACATGAGAGTTAATTAGTCCCATATCGGTTTCCCAATCTTACTTGCCAACGAGGAAGTATTACAAAGTGAACCCATGTGCAAAGTTGATCCATAATTACCTGGACGTGGTCTATGGTTGATCAAGAAGAGCCATGACCTAAGTTAGCGGTCTCCATTGCACTCGGGAAGAGCGCCGCTTACCATCTCCCCAAGTGGTAGAGTGGATGTCATAATTTATGGCGAGGGGGTACGCGTCGCGCGGCCCCCGCCAATTCTAATTAATATTTATTTTATTATTATTATTATTATTATTATTATTATTATTATTATTATGGTAACTGGAGTTATACCAGATTTGAGCCAATGACAACCATTTGTACCAAGTTTGAGGTGCATCCTGGACAGCACATCGCAAATACATCTCCATGCACTGATTTACTCTCTCTGTTTGCCCATCTGATTCAGGATGGTAAGCTGAACTTCGATTCGATTGGACCCTGTAGATGTTAAAGAGCTCTTTCCAAAATTTACTAAGGAAGATGGGGTCTCTGTCACTGATCATTTTCTGGGGAAACCAATGTAGCTTCACAATCTGGTCCAAAAAGAGTTGAGCAATTGATGCTGCAGTATAGGGATGCTTTACTGGAATGAAATGGGCATATTTTGTGAGTCTGTCAACAATGACCATAATGACACTGTAGCCATGAGACTTGGGAAGTCCCTCCACAAAATCCATTGTTATCTCACTCCACACTGTCTCTGGTATTGGAAGAGGCTGCAACAGTCCTGAAGGAGCAGTATTGGTGTGCTTGGCCTATTGACATACAGAGCACTGTTTGACATATTCCTCAACTGACTGCTTCATGCCCTGCCAGTAGAAGTGGTTTTTCAGTCTTTGGCAAGTAGCTCGAATCCCTGAATGTCCACCCATAGGACTTGAATGAAAAGCATTCAATAACTTGGTTTGTATTGCTGAATTGTTACCAATCCACAGCTTGGATTTGTATAGTATGAGTCCTTTGTCCAAATGGTAACCTGCTTCATTAGGGCTCTGAATGGCCAATTGTTTCAGAAGAGTTTGAGCTCTAGAGTCAGTTGTGTATGTATTCAATACTTCCTGGATCCAGTCAAGTTTAATGACAGACACTACTTGTAAACTGTTGATGTGAGAGACTCTAGACAATGCATCAGCAACTAAGTTTTCCTTCCCCTTTCTGTACTGTATTTTGAATTTCAATCCCATGAGTCTGGCCATAGCCTTCTTCTGCATATCAGAATGTAAGTGTTGTTCTGTCAGATAAGCTAATGCTTTGTGATCAGTGACAATCAGAAATTCCTGCCTCTGCAGATATGGCTTCCATCTCTCTACTGCCATGAAAAATTCTTTTTCATAAATGGATAAGCCCTTATGCTTTTCTGCCAAAGCTTTACTTAAGAATGCAATTGGTTGTCCTTGCTGCATGAGGACAGCACCAATGCCCTCTCCACATGCATCTGTCTCAATTGTAAACTGTTGTTCAAAGTCAGGAAGTTTCAAGACTGGAGTTGTAGTCATTGCAGCTTTGAGTTGCTCAAATGCTAGTTGGGCTTGTGGTGACCATGTAAATTGCTTCATCCTTAGAATGTTTGTGAGGGGTTTGGCAATAATACCATAACCCTTAACAAATTTCCTATAGTAACCAGTTAAGCCCAGGAATGCCCTTAATTCAGTAAAAGTGGTAGGCTGTGGCCATTGCTGCATAGATGAGATCTTCTTTGGGATCAGTTGCTACCCCTTTGTCGAAATGATGTGTCCCAAGTACTCTAGCTCGGCTTAGCAAATGAACACTTGGACATTTTGAGATATAGCCGATTACATTTGCAGTTTACGGAGGACTAGTCTGAGATGCTCACAGTGTTCCTCAAGGGAATTGCTGTAGATGAGGATGTCATCCAGAAACACTAAAGCAAACTTTCTGAGATATGGTTGCAAGATTTGATTCATCAAACATTGGAAAATTGCAGGGGCATTGGTGAGGCCAAAGGGCATCACTTTGAACTGGTAATGTCCCTCATGTGTCTTCAAAGCTGTTTTGCCTTCATCTTCTGGTAACATCCTTATTTGATGGTACCCTGACTTCATGTCTAGCTTGGTAAAATACTTAGATCCTGACAATTCATCTAAGATCTCATCAATAATGGGCAGTGGGAACCGATTTTTGATGGTGAGGTCATTTAGCTTCCTATAGTCCACACAGAAACGCCAGGTGCCATCCTTTTTCTTCACTAAGAGAACTGGACTTGCAAATAGGTTGTGACTGTGAGTAATGAATCCTGAGTTGAGCAGCTCAGCCACTTGGGTTTCAATCTCTGTTTTGAGTTTAGGTGAGTAGTGATAAGGCCTAGCATTCACTGGTAGGGACCCAGGTACCAAGGGGATAGCATGATCATATACCCTACTAGGTGGTAAGGATGTTGGGGTTTGGAACACCTCCAGATATTGATCCAGTATCTCAGTGATGCAGGTTGGATTGGGTGATGAGTGAAGTGTGGGGTTTGTTGCAAGTGGTGGAGTTGGTGTCACTATTGCAAAAGCCCAAGCTTCATTCCCTTTATAGCATTGCACAGCTTGGTTGCTGAGATTGGAGTAGCCTGGAGAGGGGTGAGTTTGACACCTTGTAATTTAATAGTCTGTCCTTTGTGTGGAAACTGAATTGTTTTTGAGTGCCAATCAAAAACCATGGGATTATGCCTCTGAAGCCAGTCATACCCTAGAATAGCATCATAGGGTGCCATGTCCAGAACTATCATATCATTGCTCATTGTATGGCCCTGAATGTACCATTGTAGGTCTTTGACTATTGCGAGAGGTTGTCAACCAATTATCATCCGCCAATTTCACTTTCCTTGGTGTCATTTGAATTGTGGGAATGTTTGCTAACTTAACAAAGTTAGAACTAACAAAAGCTGTGGGAACTTCGAGTCAATGAGGATCAACATCACCTTGTCCGGACCCCGGTTTTGATTTTCAAAGAGTTTTCGAGAATCTGCACTAGAGATGGCATTGTGAGATAACCGGCGGATGTCTTCTTGAATAGCATCTTCCACGCCATGTGGTTAAGCTGTTCTTCGGTAATTTCTGTTTATCAATATCCAACTCATTAAGCACCATAGCATTTGCACGTGGCTTACGTTTCTTGGGGCATACATCATTGTGACCCGGGCTCATACTTGTCCCCACAAGAAAAGCATGCATTGTTTGCTCTCCTGTAATCCCTGAGTTGTCTCAGCCTAGTATAATTAGGAGCGATTTCTTTGTGGATTGGCCTCGATCTTGTCTTTGTGGAGGTTTGATGTATTGCTGCCTATGGTGTTTTGTCCCGGCTCTTTCAAGAGTTCTCTGCTGAACTTTAGCTATGACGGATGCTCTTTCCCTTTGTTGGAGAGACATGTGGTTCCCACAGCAGCTCGATGTCTTCCTTGAGACCTTTGATATAGGTTGTGGCAAAGAACAACTCATCATAGTGACGGTTATGCATTGTAATGTTGTCTTGTAATGCTTGAAAAAGCTGCGGTATATTCTTCCACTGAGATCATTGCTTTAACTCAAAGTATCTCTGCAAGTGCATGTCCGAAATCATCGGCGACCAAATTTGTCCTGGACCACCGACGAGAACTTGAGCCATTTTGGCATAGAATGACCCCTGTTTATATGCTTGCCACCACTTGGCGGCATTGCCCTCCATGTGCATAGAAGCTGCCCGCACTCTCGGATTATCGGGTATATCGATACATATTGAAATAACTATTGCGGTTATCAAACCATATGTTTGGGTCGGTGCCATCAAATTTAGGAAAGCGTATCTTGGGTAGGGTGTGATGGGGCAGTGTATCATCCCTGTGATAGTTTCTGCGGTGATGGCGTCCTCGATGGCCTTCAGGCTTGAACTCATTGCCTTTGCCACCAAAGTCATTCTCAAACGCCATGCTTGAAGCTTGAGATCTGGAAGATGAGCTGCTAGACTGACTGGGTGATCCCTCCCTCTCAAATTGCTGCAGGGGTTAGATTGGCCCTTTGCTTTCCCATTTGCTGAACACGCTTAGATATGAAATTCTGATTTTATTTGTATTCTTCAATTCCTTCTTTAACTCCGGTGAACTTGGCTGATTCGTCATCCGGTCGAACGGGGGAGATCAAATTGGCCCAGAATGTGTTCATAACGATTGGACTCTTCCTCGACGTCTTCGACATCTTTGTCGAGGACGAACCGTGTCTGTGGTGAAGGTTTAGGAGGTTTTGAAGGAGCCGTGTTGAAAACTGATGTAGCAAACGGTTTGGTGTACACCTCCCCAACAAGTTGCTACACCCAATCGCCGACTACGCCTGAAGGTGTGGCACCACTCCGGTATTTTACACAGAGACTTGCTCTGCAACCCTCATGAGTGAACACCTTCCCACCAACGCCACCGCTCAGATTACACAATCGAACGACTGAGGAGATTTTACACAAGGACGGATCCTTGCAACCCTGGCCGGCTATGTAATCTGGCTAACTTGCAGAAGAAATTGTGAAAAACAACCAGTTCCGTGAACGCGATCCGGTGGTCGGATTTATGGTAGCTTTAGCTGGTCATGTGCGGATTACTCAGACCACAATTCCTGCTAAAATGAACCCTACCGGAGCCTTGTGGATTCGACGTTCGAGAGAACAAATCAAGCGGAACGGGTTGGTAAAATCGGATTGGGGAAAAGTGTCGAACACTGGATCCGCACCCAAATCGAAGCGAGAGAGAGTGATTTGGTAAACCGAGGACGCAATCACTACGTCGAGTAGGTAGGATAGCGTTACCACGGTGATTTGCAGCCGGAAGGTGGACGAATCGTCGACGAGCGTGATGGAGTCGCCACCGCCGCCGCCGCCGCCACGGATAACTAGCGAGGATTGGATCACAAGGACCCGCAGCCACCGCCGAGGAAGGACTGGTCTTTGATACCACCTGTCAGGCCCCTTGGCCACCGGCGATCGACACCGAGACGTGAGGTAGACGAAGATGTATCTCAGACGACGAACAGCAGAGGAATCTCCTCAGCTTGCTCGAGTTTTCATTCAATTCAAAAGCATGTCTTGCCCTCAGGCTTACAGGAGTACTTAAACGAATGGCCCATGGCCCCACATGTCATACATGAAACAGAAATGTGCTAAGCGCTTACACAACCAAAGCGAAGAAACGTAAAGTACGCATACGCTTTCTACTCTCCCGTCTTCAGGGTCCTGACAGACTGGCGAGCGAGCGAGCGACGTCGAGTGAGGCCAATGCGGTCACTGGGCGCAGCAGCGCCAGAACGGCCGAGTGGGCAAAGCTTCACACCGGTGACGCGATGTAGGTGCTCGACGAAATGGCCACTTGCCAGAGGTGCCCCAGGATGTTGATGCGCAAGAGCCAAAGAGCAGACATAGGGTATATGGTAAGAGGTCTCTATTCCTGATCCAACGTCGTAGCTTTCAGGAGCTTGATGGGTGGTATGTCTCTTTGCAGGAAGGTCAGTCAGAACTGGAGAAGATGCCAATGGGAAATTTCCTCCCACAACACTGTGACACTGACACATGTACCTGTGTTCCATGCCAATGTGACAATGTCCTCCACAGGATGTGCAGACAGCCGGATACGGATACTGAAATAAAGTTTGTGTCAAGTGGAAGAGCTCGTGCAAGACTAGCAAGACTAGGTGGTTCTTTATGGCCATCACCACCTACCTGCAGGAAGCTTCATGTAATCCACTATCCATATGCATCCTCTGAAAAAGCAACACTTTCTTTTTGACAAACTGTCTGTTCAACGAATTGACTTGTATTCTTTGAAAAAAAAAACAAATTGACTTGTTTCTCTGGATATTACTCTCGGGCCTCGGCAGGTTATTTCTGAAGGACAAGGAGCCAACTAGAATGCACTGTTTATCACTGTTGTTGTGTCAACTAATGGTAAATTTGCAAAACAGCTGTTGAAATTTCATACTGTAGCTCACATCTGTACTTCATGTTGAGCTATTCTTTCAAAATTCACGGTTTCATATCAAAATACCACAACAACTATGCAGAAAATCATGAGTCAGATAGATGGAATACAAAGAGATCATATGTTAACAATAGACAATCGTGTGCACACACTTGCGCCTAAGTAAAACTCCCATCTTCAGGAAACTGGTTGAAACATGTTTAGCAAGGGGTTGGCACTGCATCTTTCAACACCTCTGAGAGCAAAAGTAGCTTGTTAATAAGGCAAAAAAATGTCATGTTTATAATTTGCATGCACTGATGCTCGTGGAGAAAGTGAGGAAAAATAGCTCCATAGTGATCATATGTTAACAATAGACAATCGTGTGCACACACTCGCACCCAAGTAAAACTCCCATCTTCAGGAAACTGGTTCAAACATGTTTAGCAAGGGGTTGGCACTGCATCTTTCAACACCTTTGAGAGCAAAAGTAGCTTGTTAATAAGGCAACAAAATGTCATGTTTATAATTTGCATGCATTGATGCTCGTGGAGAAAGTTAGGAAAAATAGCTCCATAGTGCAATGTTGCAAGCAACAGAAATTGAAAGGAGAAACAATTCTTATTGAGTTACTGAAGGTCAAGGGAAATGACTATTTAAGGCATACTTTTTCATAAACTTCTCAAATCAGAATTGTCAGCATTGACTTCATTTTTTTTCCTTTGATAATGACAATGCTTAGCAAACTGGAAAGCTCTGTGAATAATGATGTTGTGAAAAAGCAGAAGGGGATAGCTATAGCAGCTTACAGTGATGACTAGTTCTCTACTGTTAGGATTCCTTCTCACCCTTCCCTTGACGGTACGGAGGTTGTAGGGGTGGCTGATCTGAGGTTTAGGTCGGAGGGCAAGAGGAAGACGGGCGGGGGGCCGCCGCTGCTGCTAGCGTGAGAACAGGAAGAGGAGGCGGCTAGGGTAATCCCGGCTCCCTCAAGGAAGCCGGAAACAAATAATTTTTCTTCTTGATTAATCCCAAGGGGTATGTTTACAATATATAGGACTCTTGCTAATAATAGAAATAGACTTCTAAATATAATAATTGCATGCATGACCGACTGGGGCCTAAAGCCCATGACCTGACCGACTCCTCCCTAGCCACGAGTGGCTCTTCGCTTGACATAGGGCTGGCCGGTCATAACATCTCTCCCCGCCTTCTCAAACAGCTCGTCCTCGAGCTGAAAGTCGGGGTAGGCCTCCTTGAACCTGTCCAGCTGCTCCCAAGTAGCGTCCTCGTCCGCCATGCCTTGCCATTTAATCAACGGCCGCCACACACCACGGCGGCGCTGAGAGCAAGGCGGCGCTCGGGAGCGGCAGGATGCGGCCATCATGAGTGGGTGGTAGAGAGGCCGGTCGCCCGGCGGGTCACCCTTGTGCTCCTTGAGAAGGCTGACATGGAAGACATCATGCAGCCGAGCCCTGGCCGGCAGCTCCAAGCGGTACGCCACGTCGCCAATGCGTGCAGCCACCCGGAACGGTCCAGCCCACTGAGGACCCAGCTTGTGCTTTGCCCGGGGATCAAGGGACTGCGCTGTCCTGTCGCGGGAGACGCAGCCTGCACCCACGCGCCCACCTCGAATTCCACCTCACGATGGTGAGCGTCGTAGTACTTCTTGGCCAGCTGCTGCGCCTGGATGAGCCGCTGTCGTGCCTCGGCCAGGATCTCATCACGATCACGAAGGAGGGCAGCCGCTGCCTCCGTCCGAGCCCACCCGGAAGGTAGGGCAGCATGGCATGGCGGGCGGCCGCCATAGACCACCTCGAATGGCGTGGCGTGCGGGGGAGTGAAACGAGGTGTTGTAGCAATACTCCGCCCACGAGAGCTAATCCACCCAAGCACGGGGGCGGTCGCCGGTCACGCAGCGGAGATACATGGCGATGATCTTGTTCACCACTTCCGATTGGCCATCAGTTTGCGGGCGGAAGGCCGTGCTCATGCGAAGGTCAACGCCCGCCATCTTGAAGAGATCACGCCACACGTGGCCAGTGAACACGGGGTCCCGATCGCTGACGATGGAACACGGGAACCCATGTAGGCGCACGATGCCATCGAAGAAGGCGCGGGCGACGGACGCCGCGGTGTAGGGGTGCCCCAGCGGAATGAGGTGGGCATATTTGGAGAACCGGTCGACGACGGTGAGGATGACGGACTTGCCGCCGACCTTGGGCAGCCCCTCGATGAAGTCCATGGAGATGTCCGCCCACACCTGGGACGGCACCTCCAGCGGCTGTAGCAGACCTGCGGGCAGCAGATGGCTTGCTGTCTTGTTGCGGCACGCACGAGCGCAGCTGCGCACCAAGTCGGCCACCAAGGAACGGTCGCCGGGGATGTGGAACTCAGCGTGCAGCCGGTGAAGAGTCTTCTGAGTGCCCTCATGCCCAGCGCCATGGGCAAGAAGCAGGCTTGGTGGCGAAGATCGCCCGCAGATCGGCACGTAGATGCGCGTCCCACGCAGCAGCAGGCCGGCGTCCAGGCGCCACGGGAGCGGCCAGCTCGCCGGCTTGGAGCCGCTCCTGGAGCGTACGGCGTCGGGGAGGAGGCTGTGGCCCGGCACACCTCATCGAGGAAGGCAAAGGAGGGCCCGGAGAGGGCCACCGCTGCTGCTGTAGTAGGGGGCAGCGAGTCGTCGTCGGCGTCCCGGCGGGACAACGCATCAGCCACCGTGTTGAGGCGTCCCGGCCTGTACTCAACGGCAAAATCAAAGCCGAAAAGTTTACTCACCCATTGGTGCTGGGGCACCGTCGACAGTTGCTGATCCAGCAGGTACTTGAGACTGAAGTGGTCGGTGCGGACGAGGAACCGACGGCCCCAAAGATAGGGTTGCCAGTGGCGCACCGCCTGCACCAAGCCGATAAGCTTGCGTTCGTAGGCAGCGAGCTTGAGGTGTCGCTGGGCGAAGGGGCGACTGAAGTAAGCGATCGGCCTGGCACCTGGTGTAGAACGGCGCCGAACCCGGAGCCCGACGCGTCGCTATCCACGACGAACTCCTTGCTGAAGTCCGGCATCTGAAGAACGGGGCCCGTGGTCAGGGCGGCCTTGAGCGTAGTGAATGCGCCCTCGGCCTCCGCATCCCACAGGAAGGCGTCGCGTCGGAGGAGACGTGTCAGGGGAGCCGCGACGATGCCGAAGTCCTTGACATACTTGCGGTAGTACCCCACAAGGCCAAGGAAACCGCGTAGCACGCGCGCCGACCGCGGCACAGGCCACGCGTGCACGGCCGCCACCTTGTCAGCATCCATGGCGACCCCGGCCGCCGAGATCACATGGCCGAGGTAGGCCACCGACGGGGTCCCAAAACAGCACTTGGATCGCTTCAGGTGGAGGTGATGGTCACGGAGCGCCTGGAGGACCAGAGCGACGTGCTGCAAGTGCTCGGCCCAGGAGGTGCTGTAGATCAATATGTCATCAAAAACTACCAGACAAACCGCGCGAAGAAACGGTCGCAGGACACCATTCATGAGCGCCTGAAAAGTTGCCGGGGCGTTGGACAGCCCAAACGGCATGACGAGGAACTCGTAGTGGCCCTCGTGTGTACGGAACACCGTCTTCAGGATGTCAGCGGCATGCATCCGCACTTGATGGTAGCCGGAGCGGAGGTCCAGCTTGGAGAAGAAGCGGGCGCCATGGAGCTCATCCAAGAGCTCCTCCACCACCGGAATGGGGAACTTATCCTTGGAGGTGACCGCGTTGAGAGCGCGGTAGTCGATGCAGAACCTCCAGGACTTGTCCGCCTTACGTACTAACAGACCGGAGCGGAGAACGGGAGGTCTTTGGGCCGGATGACGCCCTGTTCGAGCATGGCAGCGCACTGCCGTTCGAGCTCGTCCTTCTGGAGCTGCGGGTAGCGGTAGGGGCGCACAGCCACCGGTGCCGTGCCGGGAAGAAGGTGGATCCGGTGGTCGTAAGGCCGGCTCGGAGGTAGGCCGCGCGGCTCATCGAACACCAGCCCGAACTGGAGGAGCAGCCGGTCCAGCAAGGGCTGGTCGCGTGCTGTAGGTACAGCAGAGACAGCACGTGCAGCAGGGTGCGGAGGCCCGCTGCTCAGGTCCTGCTAGACGACACGGCGGGCGCCCCGGTCGAAGGCAATGCTGCGGTTCTCAAGGTCCCAAAGTATGGGGCCGAGTTTCCGCAGGAAGTCGTAGCCCAAGATGACATCGAAGGCGCCCAACTGGAGGCCGAAGCAGGTGACAGCGAAGGCCTCGCCATAGATAGTCAGAGGCACATCATGCGCCACCCCGGAGCACTGCAGCTCATCCCCATTGGCCACTTGCACACGCAGCGCTGGCCTGGGGTCGGTAGGAAGCTGGAGCGCGGCACAGGCGGCGGTGCTGAGGAAGTTGGCCGTCGATCCAGTGTCCAGGAGGGCGACGAGGCGCTGCCCACGCACGACGACGGGCAGCAGCATCGCGCTATCCGGCCGAATGCCCGCGAGGGCATGAAGGGAGACCCGGGGCTGCTGCTCAGGCCCCGCAATAGCCGCCGCTGGCGCGGCCTCCTCGAGAACGGCCTCCTCTGTGAAGGCAGCAAGCAGCAGCGATCTCGGCCGGGATATCGTCGTCGGCGTAGTCGTCGTTGAGGAGGTAGAACAGCCGCGGGGCGACGGGGGCCCGCACATAGGGGCTCATCGCAGTTGAAGCACAGCCCTTGGCGGCGGCGTTCGAGTTGTTCGACAGGCGAGACGACGGAAACGAGACGGTGCCGCCGGTGGAGTTGACGACGCCGAGGTTTCCGCCGCTGGGCGCCGTTGCGGCGCCTTGGGTGGTGGCTGCCAAGCCGGTCGTGGATGTGGGCGTGCACCGCGCGGGAGGCGCGTGGAGCGCCTGGTACGCGTTAGCCCGGCGCTCAAAGGCCCGGGCGTAGTACATCGCCGTCTGCAGGTCTGGAGGATGTCGCATCTCGACGTCCACCCGAATGTGCTCCGGAAGGCCGCCGACGAACAGGCGTGCCTGCGCGAGGGGGCCGAGGTCGCCGCCGTGTGACACAAAGACGGCGTTGTAGCGCTCCGAGTACTCCTGGACTGTGGATGTGAACGGAAGGCGGGCAAGCTCCGCCAGGCGCATGCCGTGGGTGGGCGGCCCGAACTGCAGCTGGCAGAGGTCGCAGAAACGCTCCCATGGAGGCATGCCCTCGTTGTGCTCCAAGGCGTAGTACCATGTCTGGGCAGCCCCGCGAAGATGGTACGAAGCCAGCCATGTCCGATCAGTCGCCAATGTACGCTGCCCCCTGAAAAATTGCTCACAATGGTTTAACCAGTTAAGGGCGTCGACGGTGCCGTCGTATGTTGGAAACTCCAACTTGTAGAATTTTGGCGCTGCTTGGGCGCCAGCCATGGTAGAAGCAGCGGCGTGGCAGCGACGGGGCAGCCGGCGGCGCGCCCGCACTGTAGAGGAGCGTGCCGTCTATGCCGCCATAGAATGTCGGCGCTGCTGCTGGCTGGGTACCGGCCGCTGGTGGTGGAGTCGCTGCAGCCGAAGAGACGATGGCAGCGGTGTACGTCGGGTCGCCCGAGGTCGCCCCGTACTCTCGGCGCCCACCGCGGAATCCGGGACGGGGGCGTGGCGATTAACCTGGCTGAGGGGCAGCCCCGACCCGTGGCGCCGATGCGCCCGGTGGCGGCTGGAACGCCGACGGGGATGCAGCCCGCGCTGCTGGACGCCCGGCAGGGGGGGCTGTGTTGCGGCCCACGCCCGGAGCGCGGCGACGCGTTGCGGCTGGTCTCCATGATGATGCGTTGCGTGTCGGCGGCGCCCGGAGGAGATCGGCGACGCTGCGGCTCGTGGCTGCGACCACCGTTGCCAACCCATCAAGAGTGACAGGGGCACCGGCCCGGCGGTGAGGACGCGTCGAGACGGCCGATTCCGACGCAGCGAGACCGGCGGCGGCGCCAGAGATGCCGGGCGCGGCGGAGGGACCGACGGGCAGGAGGGGGCGACATCTTTGATACCAAGCTGTTAGGATTCCTTCTCACCCTTCCCTTGACGGTACGGAGGTTGTAGGGGTGGCTGATCTGAGGTTTAGGTCGGAGGGCAAGAGGAAGACGGCGCGGGGGCGCCGTCGCTGCTGCTAGTGTGAGAACAGGAAGAGGAGGCGGCTAGGGTAATCCCGGCTCCCTTAAGGAAGCCGGAAACAAATAATGTTTCTGCTTGATTAATCCCAAGGGGTATGTTTACAATATATAGGACTCTTGCTAATAATAGAAATAGACTTCTAAATATAATAATTGCATGCATGACCGACTGGGGCCTAAAGCCCATGACCTGACCAACTCCTCCCTAGCCATGAGTGGCTCTTCGCCTGACATAGGGCTGGCCGGTCATAACATCTACACTTCTACACTTATAGTCACTGTTCCACATTGTGAACAAATTAAAATCACAATGACTTTCTAACCATTGTCTGACATGGCAATGAGCTGTACTAACACAATACACAAATAAATGGTTTTAAATTGTATTTTCCTTTATGATGGAAAGTGTATTTTCCTATGAGGAATATTTTTAAATTTCATTGCCATTTCATAACTTTGTGCATTTTCCATGAATATCTTATTTTAAACTCTGTATCGGTCCCTTTCTGCTAATAGGGCACAAAGTTTCATCTTGTTGAGTTATAAGTTCTCTCTGCAAGAGAGCAACTACACAGCCCCAAGTAATATTGACGGTCATTAAACACAGTAGTATTTATGATTTGCAGTATGAATTAAACATTGTTTTAAATAGTTGGATTCAATGATAGTCACTCTCAGTTGCAATGTTAAAGGACTTGCAGACAAACTGGGTCAAATGGATTTAACGAGTTGGTGTGTCCATATCATCCATTGATTGGGCAACCATCCGGCATGTTGTAAATGCATGATAGCCATGTTTATCGCCTTTTTTTTGCATATACTTTTATGATAAGGATGATATATGCTGTGCAGATTTTTCTTGGTGTTAGGTTGGATTTGTAACAGAGAAGATGCCAATTGGAAAATTTCCTTCCAGAACACTGTGACACATGTGCCTGTGTTCCACGTCAATGTGACAATGTCCTCCACAGAATATGCAGACAGCCAGACACGGCTACTGAAATGAAATTTTTTACGCCAAGTGGAAGAGCTCATGCAAGACCCGGTTTTTTATGGCCATCGCCAATCTGCAGGAAGATTCATGTAATCCACTCTCCATATGCATCCTCTGAAAAAACAACACTTTCTTTTGAACAAGCCGTATGTTAAACAAATTGACTTGTATTCTTAAAAAAAAACAAATTGACTTGTTCCTCTGCATGTTATTCTGGTTAGAATTGATCAAAGCTTATGATCTAGAGATTCATTACCAACCTGGTAAAGCAAATGTTGTGGCAGATGCCTTGAGCAGAAAGGGCTATTGCAGCAGTCTCATCACTAGAGAGCGATTGCCCGAGATACATGAAGAACTGGAAAAGCTGAGATTGGAAGCGCAGTGGCCACCTTCATGCACTCCAAGTCACCTATATACTCTCAAAGATCAGATCGAAAAGCCCACAGGTTATTTCTGAACGAACCAGCTAGAATGCACTATTAAGCACTGTTGATGTGGCAACTAATGGTAAATTTACACTCTAGGTGTTGAAATGGCATACTAGCTCACATTTGTACTTCATGTCGAGCTATTCTTATCTTTCAAATTCATGGGTTTCATATCATAATAGCTATGTAGAAAATCAGGAGTCAGATAGAGAAGGAATACAAAGAGATCATATGAGCTATTGAAGGTCACAAGCAAAGCCTGTTTAAGGCTTACTTTTTCTTAACCTTTACAAATCTGAATGTCAGCATTGACTTCATTTTTCTCCTTTGAGCATGACAATGCTTAAGAAACTGGAAAGCTCTATGAATAATGATGATGTGAAAATACAGTAAAAATAATGATGATGTGAAAAAACAGAAGGGGATAGCTATAGAAGTACAGTGATGACAAGCTTTCTTGACTTATAGTTGGTGGTCCATGTGAACAAATTAAAAGAAAACTTATAACCGTTTTCTGACAAGGCACTGAATTGTACTAACACAATACAAGCATCAATGATTTTTAAGTCTTATTTTCCTTTATGATGGAAAGTGTATTTTTCCTAGGTTGAAGATTTTTAAATTTCACTGCATTTCATAGCTTTGAGCATTTTTCCATGGATATCTTCATATTGTTCATACTCTGTATCAGTCCCTTTCTGCTGATGGGGCACAAGTTTCAAGTGAAACTTGTGTGAAATTTGAGGTTTCATCTTGTTGAACTATAAAGTTCTCTTCTGCAAGAGGGCAACTACATAGCCCCAAGTACATATTGACGGTTATTAAGCACATGCACAATGTATTTATGATTTGCAGAATTGATTGAACATTTTTCTAAATAGTTGGATTCAATGATAGTCACTCTCAGTTCCAGTATATGGACAAACTGGGTCAAATGTATTTGACAAGTTGGTGCGCACATATCATCCATTGATTAGGCAACCGTCCAGCATGTTGTAAATGCATGATAGCTATGTTTATCGCTTCTTTTTCTTTGCATATACTTTTAGGATAAGGATGGTATATGCCGTGCAGATTTTTCTTGGTCTTAGGTTGGATTGGTAACTGATGAAGGTCCCATGGATTGGCTATGAGGGCTCTGGTCCCTGGCTTGCTACCGACAATTTTCAAGGACTTTGTAGGACGATTGACCAACATTTATTTTGGTCAAACACAAGTTCAATCAATTTTTTGTATCACTAATAAATAATCAGATGGCCATACATGTTTGCCACGAAAAAAAAAATTATTTGGCACAGTTTTATTTCTTCAGTCAAATGATGTACAACAGAGTGTCATCACCTCCTTTTTTCTTCAGTTTTCTAGGAGATTGTGCAAGTAATACAGCTAATTTTCTCATTGCTTATTGCAATATCACATCCCACACCAAACACGCCGCACACACATGTACTGACAACCGGTGTATGGTTAGCTTGCAGCCACTCCAGTGAATCCTGAAGAACCCGACTGACGGACGAGAACATCGGCAGCGGCACTAGCAGGGTTGATGACCCTGCAGTTTTCCCCTGATCTCGCCCTGCGTCCCGGTGAGCACCTCGATCTTCCCCATCTTGACCATGGACTTGGCGAACTTTTTTTTCTTCCAAGTCGACTCGTTGCGCACAAAGGACTCGACCAGCGCCTTCATGGTTGCGTTGGTCAGCAGCGCAGCGTCCGACTCAAAGAGCCCAAGGTTGTTGGTCAGGCCAACGTAGTACTTGTTGTCGAACTTGTCGGGCGTGATGAGGTCCATGAAAGTCGTTGTGTTCGGGAAGGTCTGATTGCTGTTGGACGGGCAGATGCTCTTGAGGAGAAATGCGTAAGCTTTGCTCAGAGCCGGATCAATCTGGTAGTAAGCCATAGCAGTGGATAAGCAGGTGATAATGAGAACTAACTATTCCACAAGCTTGAGCAGCATAGCTAGCTTTTACATTTTAGTTAGGGAAGGAAGTTTTATGCTTAATTACCCCGTCAGCTGAGCCACTGAAGTTGTATAGCCGGTCACCTCGTTGGCCAATTCCGGCGAAGCTGCTGCAGTGGGAGACGCCGAGGGTGTGTGCGCCGGAGAGGATGACCATGTCCTCAAGGGTGAGGTTCTTGGAGGCAAAATTGATTACGAGTTGGGTGGCATTGAAGAACGGCGGAGGCAGGTTGTTGAGGGCTTCAGTGGTGTTGGATATCCGGCCGTCGCGGCGTCCGGACGGCACCTGGTAGCCGAGTCCACCAGTGAGCACGACGCTGTCCCTCGCCGCGAAGGCGAGGATGTCAGCGCAGGAGACCACCCCGGGGCACTGAGCCTCCAGAGACGCCTTGGCGCTGTCGACCACGTTGAAGAACCTCAGGCTCGGGTTGTTCGGGGCAGAATCCTTCTCCGCCTTGTTGTTGGCCGTGGAGTCGATTAGCACCGAGCCGTCGCAGCCCTGCAACGAGTTTGAAGTGTTACTCAGGTACAGTACTATTGAGTCTTTGCTCTGCTTTTGAATAGACTTTGTGTTCTAGAGTGTCTAGGGGCTGAACCTCCGAAAGTTGGATTGCTCACATATGAGAAAAGTTATGACATGGAATGGAAATCATCATATATATCTAGTCTGGATGCCTAAAGTCATGCAAAAGACTTTCGTACTGTTATCTTTTCAAGAACTCGTTTACATGATATTTTGTATAAAAACTTACTAAAGTTTATGTAGAAAAAAATAAAATGCAAAACAAGATGGAAGGAGCATTTTAGAACATGCATGCCGAACAGTTTCTGGCTATATAGTACACTGGAGACGATAGTACATCGTTGTACATGTCCATAATTTTGTTTTGGGACGAATATAAATAAACACATGTGCTTACTCTGACGAAGCAGTCATGGAAGTGCATGCGGATGAGCGCTGGAGCGACGCCGGAGTTGTTGCCCAACGCAGTGGCCACGGTCTGCTGCACGATGGTCTCAGCGGAGGGGCACGTCTGGTTGTAGAAGCCGACGTGGAGGCTGGCTCTGACCGAGACCAGCACCACGAGGAGAGTGGCAAAGAACAGGCAGCAGCGCTTAGTCGCCATGGCTATTGGCTTTGGCTACTGCAGGGGGCTCGTGCTGTTGCTGCCGCCCGTTTAATCTGGATGCATGAGCATGGCTGGTTGTCGCACAAGGGGTTTTATAGCGGCCTGGGACACATTATATTCTTGCCGACAGCCTCTAGAAAATGGAAGGACAGTTTCGTTACAGTGGAAGGAAGGCAGTCTGAATCTTCAGTCTGAATCTTCTCCGACGAAAATAGGTGAGTTCTTTTCGTTTACATATATACTGTATTGGCTCTCATTATCTCTGTGTTGCTTTTTTGGCAAGGAATGGACTTCATTGGTATTAAGTACACTGTACAGGAATCAGATCCCAGTTTAGACTCCTAACAGGACACTGATTCTGATGTTTGTGAATGAGCACAATCAACTTCTTTTTTGGGTCCATTTTGTGAGTGGCCTTGTGTCTCAAGTAGTACGTTAAACATCCCTGTTATCCAATTAATTTGGTGGTGGTTGAGCCTTAAAGAGATACTATGCATCTTACCTGGAATGACAACGGCTTCAGAGCTCAGGCTCTGGTCCACGTTCAAAGTAGCCAGTCGTCGTCAGAAGCTGGACCTCACATCAGGGAAGCAAAAAGGTACCTTCAAGTTCTGGCTTGTGAAAGAAGATGATTGTAGGTTTTATTTTACTTTTATTGTTTTAATTGACTTTTATTATTTTTAAAACCCGAGTCAGGTATGTACCAACAACAATCTCCATCAGAGTGAGGCTCTGTAAAATCAAGTTTTGCTTTCTGCAATCTTCAGTCAAGGAACGAGGTAATGATTCTGGCATGCATGGAGACGGTGGAGAACGAATACAGATGCTTTGGTTTAATTTTCTGCAATATATCTCTGTCAAATCAACAACACTTGCACGTGGAAAACCAAAGCATCTCTATTCCTTTGGAGAACGAATAGTAGATAATAATCAGCAACTTGCTGGAACACCAGAAAGATTGAACAAGTCGTCATGATCGAAAACAGTGACATCCACAAAAACGTGCATGGAACAAAGTTTTTTTTTTTATTATTTTTGAAACAATGGAACAAAAGCAATTAGAGATATTGAATAGTATTGGCAGCTACAAAAGTACTAGTAGACAGTTCATCTGCAAGTGGCCTGGGAAGGAGCAGCTGTACCTTAAATATAAGAAAATTTGGTTAGTACTATGGGCTAATTCTTTCAAAGCCTTTGATCGACTCTACTATGGGCCTGTTTGGGTGGCTCCAACTCCGGCCAGAGCAGCTCCACTCCAGAAATCCAAATTTGGGCTGGCTCGAGTGGAGTTGGAGCTGTCTTTTGGGGGCGTTTTGGTAGAAAGTGCTCACGAGCTCAGTTGTGTTCTAACAAGTATGGTTTGCCCAATTTGCCCTTGGTTGGCATACATCAAGCAACAAAAATACACTTGTGAATAATCATCGAGCAAATAATCTGACTTTCAAGTTCAACCAAATAATCTGAAATACAAGTTTAACCTAATAATCTGAAATACAAGTTCAACCTAATAATCCGAAATACAAGTTTAACCTAATAATTTGAGATACAAAGTTCGTAGTTGGAGAACATGGTTACATTATTTCCAAGCTAATGCAATGGATGTAGCCAAACTGTCACGAAATGAGTCCATAGTCACAAAGCTTGCTTCGAAGTAGATGTATCGGAGGCATGGCGAGACACAACATACTTGTTGTACCTTTCGGGATAGTTGGCACAAAGTTGGGATCTCGATCGAATTTAGCAAAGTCCGCATCCTCACTAGCATGCTCACGTATGAAATTGTGGATAACCATGCAAGCAGCTACAACCTTCTTTTGTGTCATCATGGAAAAGGAAGGCATCTTATAAAGAATTTGCCACTTCATCTTGATGAGTCCAAATGAACGTTCAATAACATTACGAGCAGAGGAATGAACCCGGTTGAACTTTTCCGTTGGAGTATTTGGTTCCATACCTCGATGCCACTCGGTAAATGATACCTTTCACCCTTGTATGGAGATAGGTAACCTGGGACGATTAGGATAGCCTGCATCCACAACATAATACTTGCCTGCACATATGAAAAATAGCATAAGAATTCGAGTTACAAATTGACCATCACAAATGCATACATTAGGATTTTTTTTTTACCTTTACGGAGGATGCGGGAAGATTTGCACATCCACTTCCATTGCATGGTAAAGTACACTAGTGTCATGAAAAGCCCCCGGTTGGCCCGCAGACACATGTGAATCGCATATCAAAATCACAAATGGCAAGCACATTTTGAGTGGGAATTCCTGTCTTACCAATGTATCTGACTTGTTCCTCAGGTGAAAGAGACACTCGAATATGAGTTCCATCAAGTGCTCCTATGCAATCCTTCAAATGTGGATATGCTCTTTTGTGCTTTCTAATTTTTTTGTGAACTGTCCGGAAATTAGGATCAAGTGGTCTCAAATAATCTTTAGCCATGGCAACCACTGAATTAAGAACTGCATGAAATTTCCTACTAATGGTCTCACCAGAATGCTTGAATCTATTTTGCCCTCTTCTATTTGACTCTCAGCCACCACATATGAATAGAAAAATTGCTAGCATTTCACAGGTGTTCATGAATTTGGATGGTTTCAAGTCATATCTACTAACCAACTTATCATGAAGATCCTGAAAGATGTACTTGTTCATCCGAAGCATGGTGTGGCATTCTCCTGGAGTGTTTACAGTCTCAATCCAACATTAATTAGTTTTAGAAATAAGGGAATATTCATATGTCCAAACACTTACTGCTCTAGCTTTCTTCCACCATTCATCGTCCATGTTAATGGTGCCATTATTCCAACCGATTCCTGTTTGCCTCATCGTTAGCTTCTTCCATGCCTTGAAATCTTCCTTCAATTTGTCCCACTTGTTCTTGATTTGGGCCTTAGTCAATTCAATACCCGTCTGATCTTTGAATCCTTTCTCAACCTCAGCATAACCAACTGAATTCAAGAAAGTATTTGGCCTGTTTCCTTTCTCAACTTGCTCAGCCAACAAAGCACACAGGATCCGAGTGTTCTCTACGTTCCAATCAATTTCCGGCATCTATATACCAACTCAATGCAACAATTTAGAATAATGTGGCTAACAAGAACTACACAACATCAATTTCATCCCAACAAATCCTCTAGCAAAGGGCAAATATAGAGCATGTACCAATTTTTGACCTCACTGTTCAAGAAAAACAGCATAGTGATGGGGATGGCATACCTTGCAAGGTTGGGGAAAATTGTTGGGGACGGCAGAGGGACCTTCACGTTGCCCTTCGTCTCCTTCGTTGCCAGCAGAGGACTGCAATCGGCCTCCTTCCCCTTCTCTCCTTCCTCACCTCTAGGGTTAGGGTTTGAAGGTGGAGGCGCCCTTCTTCTTCTTCGGTTGCAGATGGAGCACAGCAAGGTGCGGTGGGGGGAGGGAGGGCGGCGTGGGGAGGGAGGGAGGACGGGCAGCCGGCGAGGTGGCCGGATGGGGCGGCGGCGCGGCTTCACCCGCCGTGCGCGCTTGTCATCGCGCGGACGCGGAAGTCGTCCGTGAGGGGGAGTCGCGGTGACGGGAGTTGGGATGGGAGTCGCGCGTGAGTTTGGGAAGGGTGGAGAGGAATAGAGAAAATAACGGTTCGGTGTGTAACCAGTGGCAAAAGTGGGTAATTTCACCACAACTCTATGTTTACTTCTATTTCGATCCATAGTGGAGCAGCTGGGGAGGTGCTCCGAAAATTTGTACTGCAACTCCAAAAACTCCATGGAGTTGGGCTGCTCCAATGTTTTCTGGAGCTGGGGTGTTTGGGTAGCTCCAGCTGACTCCACCCTGGAGTTTAGCTCTGGAGCCACCCCAAACAGGCCCTATGTTGACCAACATCAGGGATGCAGGAAACTCGTACTGCACAATACCATGATACGCAACTTTACATCGTTTTTGTTTTTATAAAAACACAAATTAGGATACATCAAATCAGGGTTTGCTGTCATGTGACCATCCATGTGTGCCCCATTGACTGATTCAGAAGGTTTCATTGCATCTGGTTGCCTTCTTGGTGCTATATGTGTCTCCTCTAACAGTGACCCAGTGCCTGTTGTCTGTGCAGTAATTGTCTATCAGTACAGTTTTGCCGCCTCAGCTCCTGGACCATGCTAAGGCCGGATACCACACTTGACACTTATTTTTCAACAATATTGGTTAGTCTGAAAAGAAGAAACTGATGATCATCGATCCACACTTGACAATATATCGCTCGACAATGTACGTAGCGATTCATTATAGGAAAATGGCAGCGCGTCGTTCCCTCTTATAATAAAAACTCCAAACAGTTGAAGTGGATTATTGTCCCTCGCCAAAAAACTTGTTCCAGCATACCTTCTTATAACTACTTGTGCAGGTAAAAGGACAGTGTGTCGGAACGTCTAGACCAGAAACATGGTGGAACGTGGCTCAAAGCTAAAGGCGTGAAACAATCTTAAGGAGTCCTCGGACGAAGACATTGATCATATTTCATCGTTAAATTAATTTGATGATGATTTCATTGTGATGAAACACACTAGTAATGTTGGTATTTTTTTGGGTTTCTTTTGCAAATATCATTAGCTGTTATGTTATTTTTTAAAGACTGTTAGACAATAATTAGCTCAATTTGATTTGAGGGGCTTCGGCATTCATACCCCCCCAATTTTCAGGGCTTACGGTGTTTTTGCCCTTATTTTGTCAATTCTGTGTTTTTTTTTTCCTCCTGTTATTTCAAACTAAAGGAAGACTTTGCCCGAAATCTGAGATAAAAAGGACAATTTTGCTCTTGCGTACGTATTTGCCCTCGCTTTTGTTGGCTCTTTGTGATTTTACCTCTATTTTGAATTCAAAAGGTTTCGACATACTTTGTTGATTTATGAAAGATTTTGGCAACAAAATTTAATGAACACAATTTACTGCCTACGTTTTAAATCTGCATATGTACGTGCATATGACCGTCGCTCACTGTAAGAATCAGATGCCAGAGAATTATTCTGCAAGTCGACATGCATAGACACATACGCATACGCTCGATCGCCAAGGCATATCCGGATGCTAACTAGGGCATCGATGCTAATTGGCGATTGCAAAGTCTGAAATGGATGCATGGACCACAAAACCCATGGAAGGCAGTGAAATAAGTTCACATGCAATGCATCTCTGGATGCCAAATTTGAAAGCGAAAATTAGTCGGCTCACAGCAGTCCCCAATTGTACTTCCCACCAAGAAAGAATCATGCGGCAACTTGTTGAAGATGAGTGGTAGATGAGGAAACTGCGCTCTTGGACCACTTGGCGAGACGCTCCTGCCCACTGTGCATGAGATGTGAGATTTCTTCATCCATTTGTGGATGCACTCCAGCTTCTATTGGTCCAACAATGCAGCGCATTGGCCAGCTGGGCTGAGAAGACAGCAGCTACTGTGGCCAAACATGCAGCAACCAATTTATTACAAGTCAAATACGCCAAACCGAGTACATTGAAACAAGTGGATTGATACACCAGTCCACCCCAACACATATAGATTGATGCCAAACCAAATACATTCAAACAAGGCTGCCTCAGATGTCCGTAATTTGGCAAGGCGATGCATGAAAATTGGCACTATATATACTCTGTAGCAGGGAAGGATGAAGATGGCCATGGGCAAAACGGCGAAACACTGGCAAGCAAGAAGCATTAGAAGTTATTCAGACAATATAATCCGGGAACCCCCTCATCAAGGCTAGGCTAGAGTGAGACGGATAGACAAGTGGCACAGGTCGTCGCGCTGGGGTGCTAAAATTGAACTGTGACGGTTCATACAAGGCTGTGGACGGGTCGGGAATTAAGCTGGGGATTTGTTATCAGGGACAACGATGGTGATGTAGTGATGACTGGTAGAGGAAGGATCAATCATCTTCTTCTAGGCCCCAACCAAGCTGAGGTGATCGATCGCGTGTTTACAAGGAATTCAGATTGCACTGGGCATCGGTAAGCTGATATTGGAGCGACGACGCCCTACTGATCAAACAAGCTCTGGCTTCAACTAAAGTATGTATCTTGATCCTGAAGCCACCCGTTACTAGACCAGTTGGTCAAGCCTCAAGAGTGCGTTCCCCGTGACCAGGGTTTGAAGGCCAAGAATGGTGAATTTTTCGTCGGCGGTGCGGAAAAACCCTCATCGTCTGTCCTGTATTCCCAAAGCACATATGGACCGACCCTCTCACCAGGTAATGGGCCCATGTGTGCAGGCGAAGCATGGGGTTTGGGGGGTTTTCTCAAGATGAGGTACGAGTCCTCTACCCTAAGCCCGGCCCTCTCACCGGGGGCTATGTGTGCGGACGGGACATGGGGTTTGGGGGTTTTCTCGGGCTGAGGTAAGAATTCTCTACCTTAAGCCCCTGTGCGCGGGCGGGACTTGGGGTTTGGGGGTTTTCTCAGGCTGAGGTAAGAGTTCTCTACCTTAAGCCCCTGTGCCCGGCTGGGACTTGGGGTTTGGGGGTTTTCTCGGGCTGAGGTAAGAGTTCGCTACCATAAGCCCCTATACGCGGGTGGGACTTGGGATTTGGGGTTTACTCGGGACGAGGTAAGAGTTCTCTACCTTAAGCGCAATATAGCTCGATGGTGTCCCGCCTCGCAGGGGGCGTGTTAGGCGCCGACCAGCTAACATGCCCTAGGCCATGGGCCGGCCCACCTAACGGCCCCGGCGCCCCCCTTCTTCTCCTTCCTCCGTCGCGGCGCCTAGCTCCCCCCGCTGCCCGCCCCCCGCCAGCAGCGCCCTTCTCCCCCTCTTCTTCCCCCCTCTAGTGAACCCTAACCCTAGCTCCGAGCTCCAAATTCTGGCCATGGCTCCCCGCCCCGACCCGGCCCAACCGCCCCGACCATGGCCAACCGCACCTAAGTCGCCCGGTGACCATGCCGACCGCCGGGCCTACCTACCTTCCCGGCCGGCCGGGCAATCTATAGCTCGGGGGAGGAGGCTGGGTGGGGGCGGTGGTGCTTGTGAGGCGGCGCGCATGAGCAGCACGGGAGGCATCGTCGTCGTTGTGGTGGTGGTGGCCACCGGCCTTGAGGGGAGGAGCGGCGGTAGGGGCTGTGTGGGCCGTGGGCCGGCCCACCACAGGGGGTGGTCGGCGCACGCTTAGGCGCCGACGCCGAAGATGCCCCCCCCCCCTCCCCCCCCCCGAGTTGACGGATGTAGGTAGTGTCTAGAGGAGCAAAGCAAGAGTAACTTGATAGCCTATTTCGCACATAAGTCCGCTTATTAATCAATGATGGATGTGTCTATCTTACTATTACTAATTGGAGGCTCCACGTTAATTCTCACCAGACGCCGCTAGAAAAAGAGATAAATCATAGAAATTCTCATAATAATCAGAAAAATCTAGCCGTTAAATCTATAGGCTTTGAGGATCTGTTTGTTACCATTAGATCTATTTTATTTTGAAGAAAATGACCCACCTCTGCCATTATTATGGATAAAAAAATCTAAAATCTTAACCGGTGTTTGACTTTTGTCCCGTCTAATCTAACCTGTATCGACAGAAAGGGAAAAAAAAATAATTCCATTATCCCTTTATTTTAACGTTTGCATTATTAGAGATTAAAAAATAATAGCCTAAAATAATTCGCTTGGAGCATCTGGCTGAAGTTTACAATATTCTTAGTAAAAAATATCTAGCAATCACGTAGACTTGGTTAACATTATAAATCTTCAATTATTCTAACATCTTAACCGGTGTTTGACTTTTGTCCCATCTAATCTAACCTGTAACGATAGAAAGGGAAAAAAATAATTCCATTATCCCTTATTTTAACGTTTGCATTATTAGAGATTAAAAAATAATAGCCTAAAATAATTCGCTTGGAGCATCTAGCTGAAGCTTACAATATTCTTAGTAAAAAAAATATCTAGCAATCACGTAGACTTGGTTAACATTACAAATATATAATATTTCGGCAAGACTCAGTATCACGTTCACCTTGGTTAATCTCACGGTTATTAGAAATATAATAATTAAAATAACTACCTCAATCAATCTGGGTGTTTTTCTTGTGTTTTTCCCAGAACCCAACTAATCTAACCTGCTTCTTCTCTGCAGGCTCCTCTCCCCAGTGTTACAATTCCTACCCAACAGCTTGTGTGTTGTTGATCGATGGTGTTATGGGCCATGGCAAGACAAAATGTTAGTGCACGCTGCACGCATTAAAAAATTGCGCGAATGGATTAGTCCTCCTGCTCGATTGCCATGCATGAAGATCGACGTGGAAAGACAACAGATCGGAGCGGCACCAAGAAGTAACCTAGATGTGCCTCTCACAAGTGGGACAAGGAGATAATTGATATGCATGCATGGTGGCACCTTGGGAGTCTTGGAGGAATCAATTTCCATGAATTGCCTCTCGGTTGATTATCAACTTCTTTGTCAATTTTCACTCAGAGAACCCATCTAGATCGACCATGCATGGCAATTCTGGTGCCCTTCCTCTGTGTGTATTGTGGCGGATCCAGCTTTTGAGCAATGGGGGTACATAATTTTTTTTTATACATACAAATCGGTAAATCATATTTTAATTCGGTAAAACATATTATAATTCGGTACAAACATATTATAATTCAGTAAAACAACGTTAAATCTTAATGAATTGTTCAAATAGAATACAAATACTTTTAAAATATAGCAATATGAGAGACTTACAATACTACTTCATTAATTTGGAAGAAAATATCCCGCACATGTCCTGTTAAACTAGAACCGAAAGAAGTACCAACTCATGTCCTGTTAACTGTTGTACCAAGTTATGTTTGATTCCAAGATTAACAGGAAATATATATCCCATCCACATTTAACTAGCAATACAGATAAATCCAAATTGCAGTAACACTAAAGTGGCTTTATATTCCATCAAGGTCTGGAAAAAATTACAAATTTTATTTCACGTACTCAAATATTAATTCTCTAGAGGGGAAACGATTAGTAATACTAGAAGGACATACCAGAATCCAGATCCTAGTGCCGGCGCGTCATGAGCGGCGAGCCGCGATGGCGTGGCGGCGTCGCGAGCCGCGATGGCGATCGATCCACTGCCCGCAACTCTTCGACTGCTGCGTGCGGTGATTAGAGCATCTCCAGCAGTACTACCTAAAACAGACTACCTAAAACTAAATTTAAGTAGCTACCCAACTTCATTCTACCTAAATTTCGCTCTCAACTCCAGCAGTCCTACCTAAAACTGGCTACCTATTTTATTTTTTTGCAAATACATATTGCCCCTCTATGATCTTCATTTTTCCTCTATAATTTAACCAAAAGTATTGCAACCACAAATAAAGCTCATAATTCAAACATAATTAATTGCAACATCATAGATCAAAGGTCCAAATAAAACACATCGTTCAAAACCGAATAAATATGATATAGGATCCTTCAAAGTTCAAACATACTTAAATAAACTACGACATAATTAAACAAAAGCCTCAAATAGATGCATCGCCACCACATAGATCATCTCTTGCTTGGTGACTTCCACCACTAGAACCACCCAAGCTTTGGGAGAACTCAGCCATCTTCCTTGCTGTGATTTGGGCCCTCATCGCCAAGACGTAATTCTTTTGGTCTATATCTAAAGTGTTGACATCGCAAAACATTATCTTTTGCTCTTGCTCCCATTGCAACCGTTTCTCCTCAACAGATATCCTACGCTCATGAATGGCCTTGGCCTCTTGCCACCTCAAATCCTTCATCTTCCTTTCCTCCTTCTTCTCAACAAGTAATTCCTCAACTACATTCTTATATGAGCCACCATCTCCTCCCTTGTTCTTGAGTTGTTCCTTTGCACGCTTCCTTCCAATGGGTCTTGCTGTGATTTGAGAAGAATCAGGAGTTTGTGGGCTGTCCATACCTTGTGCTTCAGCTTCATCAACATTGATTGGATTGGAGGATGTAGCATTGGAAGTCTTTTGTTTCTTGGCATTGGTAGCCTTCTTCTTCTCCCTTGGATTGATTGATTGAAACTTTTGTGAGTTCCTCACTTTCAGCCAACAATGTAGCAAAGGTCGACCACGCCGTCGGGTGGAGCGGAAGCATTCGGGGATGACGAGGGATGGCTACGGATGGCCGGATCCGGTCTCGTCCATGGTCCCAGCCCGCCGGGCGAAGCTTGGAGATGGAGCGTCGGCGAGCTAGGTCCTGGGTGGCGGCGGTGGATACCTACGCCGCGAGCACCGGTGGGAGAGAAAAAAACGTCGGCCTAGACTTTTGGGTAGTCAGCCTTGGCCCAACAAGAATGGGTAGAGCCAGGGGAGATTTGGGTAGACCACAAATCTGTTGGGTCGAGTAGGTAGCCTGCTGGACCTCAGTTTTTTGCACAGACTACTCAAATTGGGGATAGGTAGTCTCTTTGGGTAGTCTGCTGGAGATGCTTAGTCCTGGGCCTATCTTGTGCCATGCGGGAATATGTGTAGTGGGCTGGGCCTTGGTACAACGTGCCGTGCGGAAGTCCTGGCCGGCGTGGCCGCCTGGGAGACCTGGATCGACGGAACCAACCTTGCTGTGCTTGCTCTGTACTAGATATCCAACGTATATGTATACATGACTTGTGGGCCACAGGGGGGTCGGTGGACCCCCCTGACCCCCCTGTGGATCCGCCCCTGTGTAAAATAGTTTTTTTTTTTACTAAATAACATGTCCTGTAACAATCTTATGCTTATTTCTTTTTCTCTTCCAGGCAACACGAAGACTAGAGCATGGGCCTAGGATATATAATGCTTGATTTGCAATGAGTGTATAACATCGAGGTAATGCGTCCATATGTATCTCTACATGGAGCAAGTTAAGGTAACTGAAGTATTCAATTTCCTACTTTTCTAGGGAAAATAAAAAAACACCATATATACCAATGAGTTATTCCTAGGTAAATATGATTGCTTTCACTTATATTTTAAACAACCTAGTAAGAAAGTGCTATGCATCTGCTTCCTAACATATGGCCTAGGCCCCAGTCAACAGTCTTTGAAAGAGTTTTGAACATCTCCAGTAAAAGTTTCCTTATGCAATCTTTCAAAACCTTAATGTCTATGCAACAAAAATCACCATCCAATAGTTTCTCTATTCCAACATAATGTAATAGGATATTGATCCTAAATCTTCCACTATGTCCTTTCAATTTGTGGTGACCGTGATCCACCCTATATGTTATCTGAGATAGGGGATGTCGGAGAACTACACTATATTTTATTTGTGGCTTCAAATTAGAACACAATGAATTAATTAAACCACTTTATGAAATTATACAAAAGATATGGCTATTATTGTGTTATTTTGTCTAAGAGATTATGAATGAGGAAAATGACTCACCTTTATCATTATAGTATTACAGATAAAAATGAGGAAAACAAAATCAATTATTTGAGCTCTATGTATAGCAAGAAAGAAGGAATATATATATATATTATTTTTCGTACCACTAGCGGGAAAGGATTATTGTATCCATGCTCCCAAATACATGCCCTAGCCATGAATAAAAATAGCCTAAAACCATGCATAAAGAAAATTTATTAATTACCAAATGAGGTGTCAATTTCCATCCAGCACTTGAGCATTAAGATAATGCTTTCACCCCCAAAGTTTAGAATCAAATTACTTATACATGGCATTATGAAAAAAATTATGTAAATTGTTATATATGTATCGATAAAATTTGTAGCTACACTATCCATCTCAACCATTGTAAAAAATTAACAAAAACTCTCAAATCTACAAGTAAATGTTATAAGACATTACAAACAATAATTGAGCATCAATAAGTTAAAACTTACACAAATAAAATTTTGACTAAACAATACAATAAGCATTAGAATTTGAAATTAACACATTTACAAAATGTTAAAGCCAGATCACATAAAGGGATGAAATAAGAGTTTATACACTCTAAGTCTATTTATCTATGTTTCAAGTAAATGCAAATGGTGCTATTAAGATTAATCATAGAAATTATTACTCAAGGAACCAGTAGAAATAAAAAAAGATAGATCCTAAAATTCAGACAAAAAACAAAAAAAAATTGTTCCATCAGATTGGTAGACTATGATCACTACTGTAAATATTAGTTGTTGCGCCCAAGGGACTTATAAGCTTAAAATGATAGGGAAAGAACCAAAATTTAAGTTAATATCATCAAATTATTTACTGCATTTAAAACTATCATAGTTTATATAAGCAAATGTTTTAATTAAATGTATATGAGATGCACAAAGGCACTTAGTAAAGGAAAAAAAAACTATGGATTTGGATGAAAAACATGAAATTTTGATGGCACATAAGTGAAGATATAAGTGAAGACAAATGGATATAGGGTACAGATTATATATATAGCTATAATTTTAGAACATAAGTGAAGACAAATGGATATTGAATATAAGTTATTCTTATCTATTTCATAAGATTCTAACCCGTGTGAGAGCACGGGTTGGTGAACTAGTTATTTTAATTTGTTGTCTAATAGTACACGCGTACGTACATCGGCACATGTTCAATTGTTCATGTTCACCAACTGTCCTCAGCAACAGAGTTGAGACAGCACGTCAGCAACTAGCTAGCTAGTCGAAGATTTGCACGTTTGATAGCCTTGCCTCCATGTCGACCTCGTACAGGAAGCCTTCCTTGCAGTCAACTCTGCGCATCTCCTCCGTGGCGAGGTCAAGGAGGAGCAGCCCCTTTTCAGCCTTGTCATTTAGGAAATCCGAGCTCATGAGCAGGACTGCTCCGCTCCTCAACCCAGCTGAGGACCTCACAAAGTCCACCTTGCTAGGCCTGTCCGACTGCGCAGGCGACACGGACCGCCGGACGATGGCCTCCGTGTCGATCACAGACTGCCGTGCCCAATCGGAGGTGCCAGCTGACAGCAGCCAGACCGATATGGTAAACCTGTCGGCGACGAGCAAGCTCAGCCTCCCGTCCGGCAACGTCGTCAGGTGGACTTGAGACTTTTTGTTAGCAACCCAATAGGATTCAAGTACCAGTTACAGGTTGCGACCCGCCGGCGGCGAGATCACCTCACACACGCACTCGAACTCAGCCGGAATCACCGGCAAACTACTGCTACTCCAACTCCACACACACGATAACCACGGGCACCGACGAGGTCCCGGTTCAAACTCACACACGACTCTTGCGATACAAGTTGATTGATTGATCCCCTCGCTGCTGTCCTTGCCCTCTTGTAGACGATGCCCAACTGATCCAGCAGTCCACCGCTCGACAAGGCCAAGCCCACGGCCCATATGAAGGCCCAACCATGGGTGGTTCCTGACATTCCCCCCTCCTTAATTTTGGCTTGCCCTCAAGCCAATGGAGAAGTTCGAAACCACCGGGATCCCAAGGCACTTGCAAAACCTTAATGCTGAAGGGAAATCCGCAATGACACCAAACCTGGTTATCCGACATCACGTTCTGGAGCTGCCAGTTCACTGGATTGATTTTTGCTGTAACCATCTTGTATGTGCTTGTATGAGCTAGACAGAGAGATACCATGAAGCAAGACGCCCTGACTGTCTCCTCGTCATGCCTGTCCATAGCTGGGGAAACTAGCTTTTTGACAAAGTATGGATGGATATCATCATAACCCATCTCAGAAAAATCAGAAGTAGCTAATGTCACAGAATCAAGAAAATTCAGCTTGCTGCCAACTGATATTGTCTCAACAAGCTCACTGGTAATGCTAGAATGAAGTATTGTAGGAGGTGGCCATGACTGTAACTCATTGCAGCAAGTAGTGTACCAATGCAGTCCAATCTTGAGTGATCCAACAGTGGCCACGAGCACATGTATACTGTCCACCAGAAACACTCCTTGGCGAATGTATGCAGGTAGTATAAGCAGGCCCACATCTACTGTTCTCTGCAACTTCCAGCCAACATCAACAAAGCAGGCAGTGATACAAGGATAAATGTCATCAATATAATTATCACTATCCGTTGGCCAGCCAACTTCACCAACAATAATATTTTGTGCTTGACCGTCGGTACTGACAGTGACAAGAAGAATAGGTATTGCTTTGGACAGGTTTAGCAAACTGCTACCATGCACAAGAAGGCGAGCATCAAGTAATTCACCTAGTAGTGCTGTCAGATTTGGCACGATAGTGTACATCCTGCTTCTTAAATAATTATAGAGTTGGGCTTTGTACTGATCAGAAGGGGACAACAGTTGATCGCATAGCTCTCTGGTATTTAGTACCACAAGAAAACCACTTATCAGCTTGAGAAAAACTGCATCAGGATTTAATAATGTGCCCTTATGCTGAACTGAAACCAGAAAATGCTCCATATTAGCAGCTGAAATCTCATTCATAAGGATTGGCCACACAATCATTTGCACCACGCTTCCGCTACTCTGCACAGCAGACCAACCCAGATAGAATGGTGACCATAAGCCAAAACTGAGCTGCGTGGAGTCCGCAAGCATAATATTCACTGACAGTGATGTCTCCAAGTACACAGGGGCTGCATAACCACAGAAAAATCGCCAAGGTATTGGCCTGAGATGGACTGCATTACCCTTGATCTCAATCAACATAATTGGCGACCATGGAGCTTGGATAACCACTTGAGCTGAGAACAACCAGAATTGAGCCAGGCAATGACTAAACAATCTCCCAAACACCTTCTGATCACCATGTATCTCGGATGCTGAATAGAACATAACACCAATAGAGTATGCATGTGTAAAGTCGGTGATGTACCTCTTCAGCATTTGGTCAAGCTTCCCAAGAATTCTCACAGCTGTAGATGATGATACCCTGAGATCAAAGCTGTTCCGGACTTGCATCGAACACTTGGTGGTCGGTACTGGTGCAGGCTTTACTTCATGAAAGGAGGGAGCACATGGCTTGCTACAAGCAGCAGCCAGCGCCAGCAAGGATGCTCCTGGTGCTCGAGTAGGGATTGGTGAAGCCGTTGCCGACTCCCATGGTCGTGGTGGTAGGAGAGCTGGTGCTGCAGCGTGGCAGCAAGCATGGACGCGGCCGCTGGCACTCGGCCCCTCGGTGTCCACTGGAACGCGCGAAATCGGGACGAGCGCGCTCTGCATCACTGTCGCAGACGCAGTGGAAGGCACCGAGGCGAAGGAGTCAGAGGCGGCCCTGAGCTTGACGTAGGCGTACGAGTTGGCACGGCGCCTGGCGGCGTCCGGGGGATCCGGCCGCGGTCGTGGGCGTGGGAGCTGCAGGTTCCCCCGTGGAGCTTTGGGGGGAACGCCATGGCGGGACGGCGTGCTTGAAGCAGAGGAGCGCACCACCGCGGAGGGAGTAAGTCGCGCCGCCGCCGGAGAAGGACGGCCAAGGTGGACGCGAGGAACCCGCCATGGTCATTGAAGCCGCGGTGGAGCTCGCCGCGGTTGGCCAAGTGGAGGCAGGCGCGTAGTGGCACGCCGACGACGAAGTCGAGGCGGTCGCGAGGAGCACGCCACAGTCGACGGTCGCGGGCGAACGCAGCGGTGGACATCGCCGCCGGGCTGAACCGAGGAGAGCGCGGTGGAGCATGCCGCGGTAGACGCTGAACGGAGAGGGCGCGGCTGAACGAAGCGAGCCGCGGTCGAAGCGCTGAGACGGCGCCACGTTCGGTGAAGAGCTGGTCGGCGTTGGACTGCGCGACGACGGCCTCGAGCACCTCACCGCCGGTGGACGGAAGGACCTTCTCCTTCACCTCCAGCTCAACGCGCTCCTCGGATCCGGAGCGGGGACTCCTCGTGTTCCATCCCCTTGATGGTGGAGCAAGCGATGGGCGTGAGGAAGGCCGCCTCATCGTCGGTGGAGGTGTACCCCTGTTTAAAATAGCGCGCCAAGGGTATTTAGCGTTTGGGCGTCGAAAACGCTATAGCGGCGCTATTAGCGCGTTATTTGGCGCTATAGCGCGCTAAACGGCGTCGCGGCAGTGTCTTCGCCGCTATTATTAGCGCTATTTGTTCTGAGGGAGGTGTACTCCATGGCTACAAAGCGTCGACGGGAGGGCGATGGAGTCGGTCGCTGGGATCTCGTCGAAGAGTCCGCTGTCGGCCACGACGAGCTCCGTGGCGCCGGACCGCTTGAGGACGCAGATGTGGGACTCGATGGCGGCCGGGCGGAGGATGCGCTCCTCCGGGATGGAAGCGGGTTCGAACAACCCGCCCCAATTGTCGGCGACGACGACGAGCTCCGTCGCGCCGCGCTGCTCGCCGCTGCCGATGCGGAGCCCAACGGCGACGCCCGCCGCTCCAGCGCCCCCGGCGCTGCTCCATCCGGCGCCGATCTCGTCGAGCTTCCTCTTGAACTCGGCATACCAGAGCTCGGGATCCATGGTGCCTAGAATCGACGGAGCTGATACTAGATGTTAGCAACCCAATAGGATTCAAGTACCAGTTACAGGTTGCGACCCGCCGGCGGCGAGATCACCTCACACACGCACTCGAACTCAGCCGGAATCACCGGCAAACTACTGCTACTCCAACTCCACACACACGATAACCACGGGCACCGACGAGGTCCCGGTTCAAACTCACACACGACTCTTGCGATACAAGTTGATTGATTGATCCCCCTCGCTGCTGTCCTTGCCCTCTTGTAGACGATGCCCAACTGATCCAGCAGTCCACCGCTCGACAAGGCCAAGCCCACGGCCCATATGAAGGCCCAACCATGGGTGGTTCCTGACACTTTTCGCAGCTGTCCGGCAGGCAGGCCTTGGGGACCTCGATCGACCCTGTCGTCGTCGCCGCGGGCGTGTCAATGCGAGGGACATCGTAGGTGAGGATGTAGAAGTTGGGGGTGCTCCCATAGCTTGTGCACATTAGCCAGTGGATCAAGCCGTCGAGGACGACGGCACAGCTGTGTGGATGGGCATTGACGTAGCCACGATGATGACGATCAGGTGCGGCGGCCACGCTGATGACCGGCCCCCATCCCCATATTGTGCCTGAGTCTGACGACGCCAGGGTCTGGATGCGCGAAACGCTCGAATCCGTGGCGACGAGAAGGAAGGAGCAGCCGATGCCGTCCGCAGCAGTGAGCAGGACGAACGTGGAAACCTCATTGACCACATTATCCAACCGAGGCGAGAGGTACGACCATATGGCGCCCGTCATCGGGTTGTACAGGCAGATGCGGCGTGACAACCCGCGGCGGAGCACGACGAGGCCGTTCCGCAACGTCAAGAACATGCTACTGAGGCTGGCGGCGGCTCTGCGGGACAGGAGCGGCGGCGCCAGGTGGTCCTCGAGTCTGGCGGCGGCTGAGGCTCTGCGGGACAGGAGCGCCGGCGCCAGGTGTTCCTCGGAGATGGACGTCGCGGCGGGCGTAGCCGGGTGCACCAGGGAGAAGCTGTTGTGGACGACGCCGAGGTAGCCCACGAGGAACCGGGGCACGCCGTGCTGGCAGACGTGGTGGATGAAGGCCGGGCTGAAGATGTCGCGGCGGAGCGGACGACCGTGGCGATGTCTGTACGCGCAACTATCTCGAGGACAAGGTCGTGAGGAAGCGTGCTGCACGACAGCCGCGGGAACACGCAGCCTGTGCGTGACGGCGCCATGGCCTTAGCGTGATCTGATTAGGGTGCCACGAATCAACGAATATAGGAAATCTATATCACCTCCGTTTTTATTTCTTTCGCCTTTTCCTTCTCCGACTCCGAGTCCCGATTGGGCTGGGGCATCGGACTAGAAAAAAAAAGGACCCACCGGCCCAAGTGGCTCAAGCTTGTTTGGGATGCGGTGGGGCGTTCCGGGCTAGAACCTGGTGCTGAACGCTGATCAAGCTCAACTTCCCGTTCCGTTCGATGGCGCATTGCTGCTTCTCCACCGCCACCGGAGAGAGAGAGGGTGAGTGTGCGAGCGAGGGTTTGTGAGGAACACGGCAACACGTAGCAAGCAACGTCGAGTGAGGCGAGCGCGCTCGCTTGGCGCAGTGCCGTCGCGGCCGAGTGCGGAAAGCCGCACGCGAGGTGTTCGACGAAATGTCCAGGGTCGTTGAAGAAGCAGGGCTTCCCGCGAGCGGCTGTTCCTGTTATCTAGGACAATATGTGCAATCTTGCTGGGGGAGGGTTTCAGGTTTGTTGAGTCTGGGACGGTTCAGACCTGCTGGCCATTTCAATGTGAGCTCAACTAATTAAGGTTTGTCAACACGCAGCGCAGCAGCAAGTAAAGAGGAGTACGCAATAAAGCGAGTACTATGGCTGATTGGATGTTAACTTTCAGAAACTTGATGGGAGGAGCAAGGAGTTTTTGCAGGAAGGTCAGTGAGAAAATGCCCTGGACATTTCCCTTCCAGAACACTGTACACACATGCATGTATGTACCCTTGTTTCATGTCAATGTTACATGCCATTTTCAAAATCTGCAGATATGGAGAGTCCATTCTTGTTGTGTTGCCATGCCATGCCCTGAGACCCCAGCTCCAAGGAGAGTAGAAGTAGATTCAAGTAATCCCTTGATCCATGTATTCATTTGCAATTACTCTCTATATGAAATTATGAATGCTGACAAATTTCAAGTTGAATTGTTTCTCCTCTGGATGTTCCTGTCACCAGGTTATTTCTAAAGGAGCCACCTAGCAAGCACTGTTAATCGCTATTTCTGTGCTGATTAATGCTAAATTCACACCGAACGGAGCTGCTGAAAAGGTAATGCTATTCCATCTTACATTGTATATCTTGGGTTCACCTTTTTCTTAGAGAAAGGAAATAGTTTCGGTCTCTGTGACTGCACGCAACAACGTTTGAACAAAGTTATTCAACTAAATTGTTCAAAGGAAATATGATGGGAAAAATGTCCATAGGCCATAGCAATGATCTCCAATGTCTTGCATGTCGTTAGGATGCATGGTCTCTCTTGTATCTTTATGATACAGCAGCTTCAACTTCTTGTCAAGCTATCCTTAATTTTTCTTTCACAATTCAAGGGCCAAGGGTTTCATATATATCAACATTATATAATAACTATGTAGAACAACAGGGATCAAGAATAGGCGGAATACAGAAAAATCATTTGTTAATTTACGCACACCCAAATAAGTCTCATCTTCAGGAAACTGTACTCAAACATCTCTAGATCAAGAGGATTTTGCTCCTCATATTTTTTTTTTCAACCTTCAATAAGTTGCTTGTTAACCTTGGAAACAAAGCGTCATGCATATATATTCTGCATGTATTGATGCTTGTGCAAGAAGTTAGGAAGATGTTATAGGGCAAGGTCACAAGGAACAGAAATCGGAAGGAAATAAAGCAAATCCTTCCAGTTACAAGAAAAATATAGTTTGAAGGTTACGACTTATGAGACACATTTTTTTTTTCCTGAAGGGAATGAGTCACATCTTGACACTCAACCAGTTCCTGAACAACAAGCTATAAAGAAAACCTTAAACATGAGCCCCACCCAGCATTGACTTTACTTTTCTTGTTCCCTTTGAGAACGACAAGATGTGTGGATATGGAATCTTTTTATGGGAACTGAAAAACTTATCTGCATCAGAACAGCCACAAGTTTGATTACACCAATATGCACCAGTTGCCTTCCTACTCCGTATAAATTTGCTATTGGGAAACAAAATTTATCAAACCTACCTAACTACTGATGTTGTCAGAAAAGATTGGGATGAGTGCTCAGTCAAAGTCAACTAGATCCATATTCTTTATGAACAATCACGGATGAGAACCGACAAAGTCTAATTGGACCAAATTAGGGATGGTTGTTTGGCGACCTTTCTTCAGTTGTAGTTATTGTTCCATGCATGTTGGGATTAATTTAAAACCACAAGGACTTTCTAACCAATGGCTGTCATGGTGCTGAAATGAGTTGCATTAACACAACTGCTCAATTAAGGGCCATTTGGTACGGCTCACAAAAGCTTTTTTTTTTCTAAACACTCATTTTCAAAACAGCTTCTCCCCTCTCACATAGACATGAGTTGTGATGAAACTGAAGAAGTAGCTTATCCTAGCTTCCTCCCTTATTTCTCTCTCATCTATGCTTTGCCAAACTGTTTTTTTTAAACAACTTAGCTTCATATAAAGAGTAGCTCATGAAGCTGTTTTCCAAAAAAAAAAAGTAGATTCACTAGTGAAGCTAATTAGCTGTGCCACACGGTGTCTAAATTGCATTAACACAACTGCTCAATTATACTACAGTGACATTCTGCAAGCATTTCATTGGTTTTGAGTTGTGTTTTATTCAAGACAGAAAGGGTCTTTATCCCATATACTGAAAAAAATTACAGAAGACTAATATGGCACCCTGAAGAACAAATTTTAGTTTCACTAATCATATGAGCACAGATTCCCATAGAGCAACAACATTTGGCAGGCAGACAGTTCCACTTCTTCCTCACAAATCACAATCATAGCATGCACGCTGCAGTACAAATATGTACTACTGACAATTAATGTATTAGCTTGCAGCCACTCCAGCAGTGAACCCCGAAGAAGAAGAACCTGACTGAATGATGGCTGCAGTGGCGTTGAGACTGTTGATGACCCTGCAATTGAGCCTGATCTCTCCCTGCGTCCCTGTCAGCACGTCGATCTGCCCCATCTTGAGCATCGACTTGGCGAACTTGCTCTTCCACGTCGCCTCGCTGCTCACGAAGGAGTCGACGAGAGACTTCATCGTCGCGTTGGTGAGCAGCGCTGCGTCAGAGATGAAGAGCCCCAGGTTGTTGGTGAGGCCGACGTAGTACTTGTTGTCGAACGTGTCAGGCGTGATGAGGTCCATGGATATCGTCGTGTTGGGGAAGAACTGGCTGCTGTTGGATGGGCAGATGCTCTTGAGCAGAAATGCGTAGGCCTTGCTCAGTGTCGGATCAATCTGTAAGTACGTGTGAAAGATTTCAAATTCAAAGTACTACGTACATAAAATCAGTTTAATTTCTGACATTTTAAGGTCTCCAGAAAATGTTTGTTACCCCGTCAGGTGAGCCGCTGAAGTTATATAAGCGGTCGGGCGGGTTGCCAATTCCGGCGAAGCTGCTGCAGTGGGAGATGCCGAGGGTGTGGGCGCCGGAGAGCACGACGAGGTCCTCAACGGTGAGGTTCTTGGAGGCGAACCTGTCTGCCAGTTGGGTGGCGTTGAAGAAGGGCGGGGCCAGGTTGTTGATCGCGTCGGTGGCAAGGGAGACCCGGCCGTCGCGGCGTCCGGCGGGCACCGGGTAGCCGTTGCCACCGGTGAGCGCGACACTGTCCCTCGCCGCGAAGGCGAGGATGTCGGCGCAGGACACCACGCCGGGGCACTTGGCCTCCACGGCCGCCTTGGCGTCGTCGACCACGTTGAAGAACCGGAGGCTCGGGTTGTTGGGTGCCGCGTCCTTCTCCGCCGTGTTGTTGGCCGTCGTGTCGATCAGCACCGAGCCGTCGCAGCCCTGCAATACATGCAACGAGTTTTTTTGAAGGTAGATATAGTATGTATATATATATGTAGTGAAAGAATATATCTAAGTATTATGTATATATACTGTATGCATTCGTGTGCTTAGTTACCCTGACAAAGCAGTCGTGAAAGTGCATGCGGATGAGTGCCGGAGCGACGCCGGAGTTGTTGGTGAAGGCGGCGGCCACGGTCTGCTGCACGATGGCCTCGGCGGAGGGGCACGTCGTGTCGTAGAAGCCGACGTCGAGGCAGGCGGTGGCCGAGAGAAGCGACGCCAGGACGGTGGCGAAGCGCAAGCAGTGCCGCTTGGTCGTCGTCATGGCTGTATGTGTGTAGAGCTCGTCCTGTTGCTGCTCGTCTTGTCTGCACTTCGATGCATATGATTTGGTGTGGCACGGGGGAGTTTTATAGGATGTTAGGTGATGCTTGCCGCCCGTAGAAAATGGCAGAGCAATGCACTCGAAACATGTGATTTATTATATATAAAAACATAGAGGGAGACATATGAGTATGTATGTGGCTGTGCAGTCGGCTCCTTGTTGCAGCTTTTTGAAATCGTTGAGTGAAGAATCAGCACTCTGAATATTCGCCGAAAACAGGTGAGTTGTCTAGGTTTTTTTTCCAGAGCTTTATTGAATTGGTTTCATTGCTAGGTCAATTTTGTTACTCATGAAACCGAGAAAAAACGACCCGTCGTCCCGTCGCCCCCCACACAGGCGACCGGGCGGCGGCAAACCCTAGCCGCCCGCCTCAACCTCTACAGCCCCCTCCCTCGCCACTGCCGGAGAGGGCCGCCGGGAAGCCAGCGCGGGCGCCAAGGATGGCGGCGGCGAGGCCCTTTCTCCCAGGCGGTCGCGGCCCCATCCGTGCGGGGATGGCCATGGACGGCCGGCGGGGCGCATGGCCGCCATGGCGCTTTGGCTTGGCGTGGCGGCGTCCCTCGCTGCCGAGGCTCGGTGGAAGGTGTGCGGCAGCGCGGTCTCACGCCGGCCTTTGCCTCCCCGCCGGCCGGCTCCCACTCCAACGACAGCTCGGCGGCCGCCCGACGTCTTCCCGGCCCGACCGGCTCCGGCGCTGGGATGCGCCCCGGCAGTGGATCCGCGTCCCCACCTCCGGCGAGACGACGAAGACAGCAACGGCGATGTGCTTCCTTCCTCTTCTTCCCCGACATCGCTTCCCCACCTCAGCTCGTGGCCAACGGCTCTGGTAGGCCCGTTGCGCGGTCTTGGCCTGCAGGTGTGAAATCTCATGTTTGGTTTTGGAAATTGATGACACACTTGTGGACTAATCCTTTGCTCTAAGTGATGACTATGAGATAGGATTAGAAGGATGACAAGGAGCATGATGATCATGAACATGGACGATGATGGTGGACATGATGGATCGTCAAGCTCGGTGATCGGCTTGAGAGGAACCCGGGAGATCAAGGCAAAGGTATCTTGATAGGGTTTTCCTTTCAGTGATCAAGACACGATAGAGCGTGTGATCACATTATAGGATAGATAGCCGACTATCAAGAGGGAATGCCGCGACAATCCTTTGGTGAAGTGCTTCTAGGTCCAATTGACTTGCATATTGCATTTAGGACAATGAGAGCACTAACTTCGATCTTGCCTAACTTATCGACGAGCTAACATGCATGATAACGTGATCATCTTGGACGTGTTGGCAACTTATGGCAAGAGGCGAAGCAAGGTTGGAGCAAAGGCCGACAACAAAGTGAAGAGCACGCTGGAAAAGCCGACCGGACGCACGACCAGACGCACGGGGTGCGACCGGAAGCACTGACCGGTGGCTCCGGTCGGTGCGTCCGATCGGAAATTCCAGAGAGCATGTTTTCGGCCTCAACCCAGGAAATCGACCGGACGCATGGACCGGATCCATCGACCGGACGCACGGAGGAGCTGTCAGCTGTGGGGCCAGAAGCTTGTCGGTAGAGACCGGAAGCAGTGACCGGACGCTGGACCGGACCCGCTGGTGGTTCCGGTCAGTGCGTCCGGTCACCCCGAAAAGTGCCCATTTTGAAGACCAACGGCTCTATCTCGTGAATGGGGCTATATATATTGGATTGGCCGGTTCCTAGCCCCCTGTCTTGCACATTTGAAGCTTCCAACTTGCTAGTGAGCATTTGATACTCCTCTCCACTCATCTCTCCAACACTAACTCGAATTCTTGGTGAGATTGAGAGTGATAGAAGTGCATTGCATTGCTTGATTGCATCTAGAGCACTTCATCCTTGGAGAAGCCGCGGGATTCTTGTTTCTCTTGGGAATTTGCCCGGTTCCCTAGCGGCTTGGAGCAAGAGGCGGTGTTGAGCTCAAGTGGAGCTTGTTTGAGGCCACACCGGTGGTGATTGTGAGGGGTCGTTCCGTACCCCGCGGGAGATTTGCGAAAGGAGCACTAGTGGATTGCTCGTGGCTTGTTGGACCCTCTCTTGTGATCGTTTGCTTGAGCTCCCATAGGGGATTTGGCACCGGCCATTAAGCTTAGCATACGTCAAGTGAGTGTGTCGCCACAACGGGGACTTAGCGTGCCGACAAGCACGTGAACCTCGGTGAAAAATCATCGTGTCACTTGTTCTTGCTCGTTGGAGATTTCTCGGTGACCACGGTGATTGGCCACAACCTCTACTCGACAACGGTGGTATTGTATTCTAGCACTCCTTGCTTTACTTAGTAGCATATCTTGCTAGGGTGCTTTGTTAGTGGGAGTAGTTTGTGTAGGTTGCTTAGTCTTGCTAGCTCCTAGTTGGTAAATTAGTTAGAATTGCTTGTTCACCTAGGAGTAAAATAGCGACATAGCTTTTGTGTGGATTAGAGACAATAGAATTGACTTGTGGCTTGCTTAGCTAAGTTGTAGCACCGCTTATTTAGCTTCGCCATCTTATTGTCTAATCCGTTTGTTTAGTGTTGTTGCAAGAATTTTTAATAGGCTATTCAACCCCACCCCACCCCCTCCTAGCCATTAGGACCTTTCAAGGTGGCGAGTCGAGGTCGGGTACGTGGCTGGCCGGACCTTGTGGCCGGGCGCCCAGACAGCTCTGGTGTGCCGGGCCCAGAATCTGGCGGCCGATCCGGGATGGTCATGCAAAGTGGAGCGGGGCGCTGTTGTTTGGCGCGGGCGAGCCGGCGGTGGGGCAACGTGTCCACTCTCTTCGCTCTTTCTTGCAGGGCTCCGGGCGGCGCGGTCTTGCGCGCGGTTTGGCCGCGGGCTTGCGGGCGGTGGGGCTGCGTGCCTACGTTCGTCTTGCCGGTGCACGCCTTCCACGGTGGCGGGCGAGGCCGTCGGGGCTCCGACGGTGTGTCGGCGGCGGTGCATGCTGGCGGTGCGCGCGCCCATCCTCGCGGGCGAGTCCGGGAATGGCTCCGCGTGGGTGTGGCGACCGCAACCCTCGTCTTGGCGTGGTTGCCACCGGTGCACGCCTCCCATTGTCGCGGCGAGTCCGGTAACGGCTCGCGGCGGTGTGGCGGCGGCCGGCAAGGCCCCTACTTCCGGTCGGGGTGTGGATGCTAGCCGGTGCGCGCCTCCCACTGTTGTGGGCGAGTCCGAGTTTGGCTTCGTGCGGTGTGGCGGCGGCCGGCTTCCACCCTTCCCCGCATCCGGCGTGGATGTCTTTTGGTGTTCGTCCGACGCCGTTTTGGGCGAGTCACCGGGAGACTGTCAAAGGTTCTAGGCGAAAGTCTAGCTCGGTTTATTCCGAGCCGAACGAGATCTCCTTCTTGAAGGTGTCATTGAAGAACCTCAGCTCTTCTTTGTTGTCTCCCGGTTCGACCCGCTCGACACCTTGGCACATGTTCCGGGCGAAAGCCTTGCCAAGCCCCCCGTGGAGCTCCTCTTCGTGCTTGGCCGACGATGACTACGTTATGGCGTCGTTCACCTCCCCTAGAGGCATCGTTGAAGGGTTTATGTGTTTTGGTGGTTGTGTTGTTGTTGTTGTGGTTGCTTTCTCCTCCCATTTGGTGTTTGTCACTTTTAGTCCCCCATGCTTGGACGTGCCGTTGTAAATTGTTGAAACTTTGTATCAGGCAGTTTTGGGCCAATATATATAAAAATTCAGGTGGGGAACGCCTCCCCCGGTGACCTTGAAAAAAAAATCGTTACTCATTGGATCCACATTTAATCATCAAACAATAAGGCCTATTTAAACCTCTCATACTAATTTGGTGGTTGAGCCTTAAACTAGGATGTGCAACTTTGTAGGTTGGCAATGCCTTGTAGATCTAATCCTTGTGCAGATGGTCAATGTCATCGGAAGCCTTCACATGAGTGAATCAACTAAAGCTTTTGAAACAGAAACAAGGCTCTGATGGTTAGCCCATTTCTCTTCTATTGAAAGCTATGGTCAAAGGTGCTCTCCAGTTCTGCATTACACATACCTTGAACACAACTCCTTGATTTACTATGCAAGAAACCTAATATATTATGTAATTAGCTACAAATAAACATGTAAAATTTGCAAATGATGATGATTTTCTGCTTCCTGTTATTGACTTGAGTTATTAGAAAGGTGGAGATAAAATAGAAGATGTGTCAGTTCTGGTTTTTACACACCCAAACAATAATTGCTATTTGCCATCTCATTAGATTCCAAATAGTAATTCTATGGCATCCAAACAACAAATTTGATATTGTAACCCAATTTCAAAGCTAGCCTGATTTGGTATTGTAACCAATTCAATTCCAGCACCTCCATTACCAACATCCAAGCATACCCTATCTTATACTGTATTGTTGTGCTCACAAGCTGTCATCACACCATTACAAACATGTCATTTAATACATTTCCACATTGTTGAACTCCTCAAGTCATTCCCACCATACCAATACCTAACCCCGACAATATTTTTTCCTGAAGAAAAAAAATTGAGCTGGATGCCAATAGTAGCATTCGGGTTAACAAAAAATTAATGGTGTACCGTCTAACATCATGTGACTAATATGGCATACATACTTTTATAAGAAAAACCCAAGCGTCAACATCAACATATATATATCCACAAATTCACTTTTCTTTCATATAATCATGTGCATATTTAGATAATTTTCGAATCACCTACTCTTGATGCAATGGATAAGCCGTGTGTGCATCATCACAAGTAAACTATATCCGACATGAGTTGCTTATAGGTAAAGCATACTAAATCTCATTCTAGATTGGAACTTCATTTTAAATAAAGCTTCCTTTATCTAAAAAATCACCTTTCATACTAAATCACGATGCACGCAGACTTGGATAACAACCGGAAAAATGAGGTGCATTTTCTTTCTCTTGTGATTTTCAATTAATCAACAAACAAAGTCACCATGATCTGAAACTAAAATTCATGTCCCCTGAACATGGGGAATACCAAGAAATTCAGTAGGTTGAGTAATTCTTTTCCTTCCTCCTCAAGCACAAAGAATTAATTAAGCTGATGAAGAAAGACACACGGTGCAAGCAATCGCACTAAAGAACATCATCCATTCAAACTAAAATGCATGCAACAACCATCACGGATGGTCGGATGGACTATTATTAAGAACAACCGTCTTATATGCGATTGGTGTGTAAACATTAAACAAGCAGTCAAACCTTTTGGGGTGGTATTCGGGCCGGTATGACATGAAAACCTTATCCCCCGTTGTCCAACTCCTCAAGGCATTCCAATCACCTAACCCCTGATTAGCAATGCCGGCCACGGTTATATAAACTACCGGAATTGATTAGACTATCACCATATATAGAATTTCACGAATTGTTTGCACAATTCTTTAAAAGACAATAAAAAAGAAATGTTCATGTGACGTATGCCACCTAGCTAGTTAATTGTTCTTGTGATGATCATTTCTTGATAAAATACACTTGAATGACCAATCTACTCAGCTACTACTCGACATGACGACCAAGCAGCGCAGAAAGGCGGCTGTTGCTTGTCGTTTGGATCCTCTGGAGGGAATGAAATGCTAGGACGTTCCGCCAAGAATTCCTGACCATCCAGCAATTGTTTAGCAAGACCGTTCGGGAAGCGGGAGAATGGATCCAGGCGGGCTTCAAAACGCTCTCCTTAGTTGTTCCGTTGGATGCAAAGTATTATATTATTAGAGTATATTGAGAGAATACTGCAGTTTTGAAAAATGCCTTGGTATGAACAACTTCGATTTCTTTGGGAACTAAAACAAACATAGTTTTCTAAACCGTAGTATGTCTCTGATTCCATGGTATTTTTGGAGCTTTTAAAAAATAAATAATTATTATTTTTTTTTTTTTTTTTGAGAATTAAAAAAATAAATAATTATCTGCACCCCGTGGCCCCGCCTTGGGGGGTTTGTGATTTCGGAGACGTCGTGCACGATGGGCCTTGCGGGCAGGACGTCCAGTTATAACATCTGTCATTTTGGGCCCAGGTTTCCAAGCTGAGGCATCTGACCATGTTTCTGGCCCAGCCCGTTTTTATTCCTGATGTAATTAATCTGCTAATCCCTGTCATTCAAACTCACTCATGAACGAAGTAGGGAAAAAATATCTTTTTCCTGCCCAAACAGAAAGTACAGTTAGGTTACACAGCAAAAACTTTACTGTTGGGAATATTTGCTACTGCAACAGTCCAATTAGGCGCTCCGTGAAAGAAGAAAGATCATCCTGGCCACTCTTCATAAAATGTTTGTAAATGTGCATCAGCCATTGTACTGATGATCTAAACAAGACTGTCTTGACCTCTACTCAAAGTGCCATAAAAAAATGAGAAGTTCGTACATACCAAAGAGGAAAAATTCAGAGACAACGCGGCAACCCTCAGTGCCTTGGTCTTCGGTATTATATGCATCATCTGGATTTCCAGGCGTACTTCTGGCCTGACAAAGCTTCGTAGCACCTGGGACAACTCCTTGGCCACACTTTTAGTAACTGATTTGTCGAAAAATGCTGTCATCTTTTCTAAGGCTGTCCCCAAAATGAGCAGCTGCTTCACAAAAGTGACTTCATGTTCAGATCAGATCATCAGAATGATTTCTATTTCTTTGAGGTGATTCAACAACAGGTCCTCGGTTTCCCAGCCTTGGTGCTCCCCGCAAATGCAACCCGGTGGACATGTAATTTGTGCCTAGAACAAGAAACATATTATGTAAGATTCACTGATATTGTTGGATGGAACATTCAGACAGAAAAATCCAGAAAGTTCTCTAATTAAAGAAATATGCAAACAGATTCATTCTGGATATTTGTGACTTGCCGCACTTACCTAATGCTATTTGTGGCAAATTGTGGCCAGAAACCAAACAACATCTCGGCCACTTTTTGAGGATATAAGAGATAACCAAAGACACCCTTACAAATTTGTATGTAAGTATTTCTGCAGCATCCATGCAACATATTTTATATGGGAGAAAATGGGAGATTATGATTCGTGAAATGTCAAGTTCCAAGTATGGAATGTGAACAAATAATAAAGGCAAGTATTAGGAAACAAGTTAGTACATACAAGTACAACATGCATAATGATTTGCCATCTCCGTTTCAAATCATAATTCATTTTATTTGTACACTAAATCAAGCTTTCTAACTTTCATCTAAACTTTCGGATAATCTTTTACTACCTAAAAAGGATGAAAGGGAGATCATTTTTTGGTGTGGTAAAAAAACACTAGGATGTTTCGGTCTGCCGGTGCGACGAAAAACCGTCGCACAGCTTCCCTCCCCCGTGCGAACGACGCTCGCGCTCTCCCCCTCCCTTCGGTAGAAAAAAAAAGAAAGAAACCCAGGCTCCGTGATTCTTGCGACTCCTCTTCCCATCTTCCGCATCCACCACCACCACCTCCGTCTCCGCGGCCACGCTCGCGCTCCCCTCCGCAGCACCAATCCTCCTCGCGACAACGCCACCTCCGGCCTTCCCCTCCGCCTGCGACGACGCCGCCACGCCGTGGTCATCCACCTCCACACGCGGCCATCCATGCCGTCGTCCACCTCCCCGACGTCGGGCGGCGACGAGCACCCGCGCGCGCCCCCCACGCCGACGCATCTGCTTCGGCGGTGCCGCTGCCATAGGCGCAGGTGGAGAGGGCCGTGCGTGTGTACTTTTGTTTTGGAAGTGGTCCGGGATTTGAATTTGATTAGGGTTTTGGTCCTCCGTGGTTGTGAGATTCAGCAGCACCTGATTGCGGCGGCTGAGTCCGATCCGCGGCAGGGGCACTGTACGGGTCGCCGGTGCCGTTCCCAGAGTCGTTCCACGCATGCGTCAATGGCCACGGTGAACGCCCCTGGACCCCTTCCCTCGATGGTTTCATTTTCGGTATGCACTTCTCTGTTTCTTTGTAGGAATACACTGAACTGAAATGCTCAGATTTGTTTATGAGTTTCTGTACAAATGGTTATTAGGAATACTGATTCAAACTTAATCTTGATGAACTATGTTTGTAGATTTTTGGGTAGAATTCTACAATGCATTGGGTGGAAGATGCTTTTCTTCAGATTGGAAGGTATATAATGCTGAACTAAATCTTATAGCTTGTCCCAAAATTAGCTTCATTAAGCTGCTTGGAAAGGAAACATCATATATGTCAGATAGGTTGCAGCCAAATTGAAATCACCTAATTACAGCCAAATTCAAACAGCATGGATTGAGTACAAAGCTGAATATACAACAATGAAAGGCCACACCTAATTTTTATTTCTAATTGTTATTATCGTGTTTGCAGGTTCTTTTGGGTTTTCAGTTGAGTTCTTAAAAGACCTGATAGCAGATCATAAAGCTTGACTCTAAATGTTTTTCTGAGAAGTCATGTCTGATGTCAGGAAGGGAAGAAGTTAGTTGAAACCAAGGTGGACCATGGCTCCCTGTCCAACTTATCTCCAATCGGCTAACCATAACTTTGGTACTTTTCATAGGTGTTCAGTGCTTAATTACTTACACTGCTTATTACTTTTATCAGTGAAGGCCTCTGGAATCTCAAGCTCTGGATGGTGCCTCATCATCAGTGAAGGTGGAAGAAGGTCCATTGTTCATCCCAGATGCCTCCAGGTCTCTTGAAAAGGGTATTATGGTTTGTGAAATTGTACTGCATGTGTGGCTCATGTACTGCTTGTGAAATTGTCCAGGTATTATTTTTGTCCTATGCATCAGTTGCCATGCACGGATCCCATTTTAACATTTTTGTTGGCATATCCTGTTATACAATTAATCTGCTCAAGATAGGCATACAATTTATAGAGTGAAAAAACAATGCAGCGTGTGTGTGTGTGTGTGTGTGGGGGGTATGATGTGTTGCCGTTGAGATGATAGAAAATGGTTTCCCGCATTCTAATTTCGAGTTGTGCCTGGCAAGCTGAGCACCGATCTAATTACATTTACCTGCTAACTTCGATCTCGTCCAAAGAAGAATGCTGGTGCGTTCCTGCTAACTTTAGTATCCCGTTCCAGTGCTGCTTTGCTAGAATGATTGGCATTGATGTGTTTTTACTGTGTGACTTGAACAAATCCTTTCAAGTGAAAAGAATGGGTTCAGCCTATGATATTTTCTTTTTGCATTCTTATAAATGTGTTTTACTGTGACTTACCCATATGTGTTGGCAATTACAGATTTGTTGTGCCATGGCATATAGAAAGTAAACAAAATATGACACTTATTCAAGGCGTACTTCACAGTTTAAGTTGTTATTGATTTAATCCTAAGTGAGCAGTAAAGGTTTGTAGCATGAACATCGTACCTGAATTACTCATGCTGTTAGTCAGGACTCTCAGATCTGGTCAGTACACCAATTGCATCTCTGTCTTTCAATTGCAGTGACCAATCAATATGCTTCTTAAACCTTTTAAATGCAGGGATTGGGACAACCAGATGTAGTTAGGTGCGCATATTGCAAGGATTAGGATAACCAGATTGTGATGATTTAATGTTATTAGAAAAAGATTTTTTTTTAATGACCTTGGAATAATCTGGTTGGTCTTTGCATGAATAGGGATAGTATACAAGGTTTTTCTTAGTTGTAAATGCTTCATGATTAAGGATATATGTAGATGCTTGATGATTAAGGATATAAGCTGCACAAGATTAGAATGTCAATATGTCGTTCTAACATCTCATGGAATAAGTGGCTTGGGATATTATTCGATTTATTTAGCTTCTCTAGAACTCTAGAATGATGATCATATGTTCTTAGCCTCACCATCTTAAAAGCCCTCATTTGATTTTGTCCGAGCCTGTGTGGTCGACATATGTGAACTCAATAGATTATCGCTAATATGGTGCCTTTGTGCTATTGTATATTTTGTGTGCATTCAAATATTTGTTCCTTGATGCCTCTCAGTTTATGTGCTATCTCAGATGATATCTGAAAGTGTCACTCTTATATTCTTGCTAAATTCTATTGCATCTCATGGAAGAGTTAAATCTCAACAGAGGAAGGGGATGTCAAGGCAAAGGACCTTGGCGGCATGTTTAGTTAAAACAATGCTAAAGCTGGGTTTAACATGAAGGTATGCTTCAGAAATATAAACTGCTACCAAATAGATTTATAATTGCTTTAAATTTTTTGAGTGCTCTCTATCATTTAAACTAATTTCTACTGTATAAAACACTATATTGAGACTTTATTTTTACTTGTCATTTTTTTGAAACCAGGCAAAGCTTTATTGATTCAATCTGGCTGCTGCACTTTTTTTACTTGGTTATGGAGAGTGGTGGCATGCATTAATGACTATTTGTTTTTCAATAACACATGTGAGTGTGAATTTTCAAGAAATCTAAGTGTCATATTGGCACCAATCTCGAGCTAAACCTAGAATGGGGGGCTTGTCAAGGGTCGTAAGGTTAATCTTTGTAACCATATCTTGCATTTCCATATTAATTGGAATTTTTAATTAGTTTTTTCTTCCCATGAAGCTAGAGAAGATAGTCAAGTGAATTTCTCAAATCGAACTTCCCTACTGAAAAGTTAAGGATCAAGCTGCCCCACATTGTATTGTAAATCTTCTAATGAATGTTATTTCTGAAATTTCAATATACCACATTTTTTAATGCCCTCACAGGTGTTGCTTGTCACAGAAGCAGTAAAGGGTTTAGGAATGTAAATTAGGTGCCACACATTGCTAAAGTTGCAAGTCGAGTAAGCTGAAATGCTCAGAATTTGAGGGTGCCAGTGGCATCGGACGTGTGCTCCTCAATTGGATGACATGTCGTGCTTCTGATTGGGTTTAGGTTTTGAGGGAGGGCTGAATTATTTGTGTGTGACAGCAGATTCGTTTTATTTCTGGTAGAGCTCCAAATTTTTATTGTTTGCTTTATATTCTCTTTTAGCCATGGCTGTAAATTGTCAGCCATGTTTTGCTTGACTTAATTCAGATGAGGCCGAGAGAATTTTAGATATTCAGAGTTCACCTATTCTGAATGGCTACAATGTAACTGATGGTGCCTTTTTTTTTCCCCATTTATCCAAAAAAGGATAAACTATTAGAGTAAACATTTGATCCACTTCATAGCCATTCTCAAACGGAATACCTAGATGAGTTGCCTATTCACAAAAGCAATGTTGCTTCCAATTTTATGGTCAAGGACAGTAATGAAGCTTTTCTATCTCTAAACTGTTTGTTTGTGCCAGTAGATTGGTTGCCATCTAAACTGTGTGTTGTGCCGTATTTAGTAAACACTATTTTTTTTTTGCTATGCATTGGTTGATTCCATCCATCAATCACACAAATAGTGTATGGCTGCATTTGTGAGCTCAGAACAGGAAGTCAGAAGCCTTCCCCCTATTTTCCTTCCAAAGCAAATAGTGACCGGCTCCATACAATAAGGTAGCATGATGAGATAACAATATGCTGCACAAGTCTAATTTATTTTTGTACCTGATGCAACTTTCAGGAGCTAAAAAATAGGCTTTCATGACACAAAGCACGTCCATGTACCTTGTACATGGATTTAGACATTCAGCTTGAAAACATATGAACATGAGAAGTTGAAAATTACCCTCTTTCAAGAACAAATAAAAAATATCTCTTGTGCGGGCAGTAAACACATTTATGTATGACTGTAATATCATGGAAGCAGAATACTGACAAATAATTAAACAGACTAGGGACACTGAATCGGATCAGAATCACAACCATTTTTTACAACCAAAGCAATTTTGCAATAGCAAGAATGATCACATGTTGTCTAACTAATATTCCTTCCTGCTTTATAGTTGATAAATCTGACTGCAAGATCAACAACCCTGGTTCTAAATGATAGTTGTCTTTTTTTTTGAAACTAACTGATAGCTGACTTGGATGCACAAAGCAAGAGCATTTTTGTCCTGTTACCCATTTTGGCTCTTGAGTTCAGCTCCTTGTGGATGCACAGAAGATTGTTGTTCCACAAGAAGAAGAGAGTCAGATACTCAGAGCACTTCAATCTGAAGGACAAGCAGCACTTAAATCTCTGTTGTGACATTTCATAGAACAGCTCATCTGCAGGTCCTGATCTTGGAGTAGAAGGTTTGTAGCTTGTCCTTGTTGGCTGCTGCAGAACCTCCTCTTGTCAACAGATTGGTTGAGATATGCTCCCTTTCATCTCTGTTGTGACAGATATATTGCCTTTGGATCACCGATTGGGCTCGATGCTCCCTTTGAATTTTATCGGCGGCCATAACGACCGGTAGGGAGTATATTTGGCGATGGCCACACCTGTCCCTTGCCAGGCCACAACTGAGGCTCTATAGAGTTTATTATTCTTTTCAAGAAGTTTTGTGTTATATTTGTGTAGCTAACAATCCTCTAGAGTTAGGTTTATTTGATTAGACTAGATTTCACAGTACAAAATTATTGGTCAGGTACATAAATGCTTTTTATTTTTTTTTGTTATCTAGAAACTTTGTATTAAACTAATAATGTCACAGTCATATTTTTGTCTTCTTATCATTTGGAAACCAATTGTCTCCTTGACAAAACACAAGCTCATTCCATTCTGATATCATTTATTTTTACAATTTGCTAATAATAGGCTTTTTAAAACCGTTTGGTCACTGTATGCTTTCTAGCTACGCTACTCACTGTATGCTTTCTAAACTACTGAAACTGATGTCTTTTGTATCGTATTTGGCATTAGGTGATCTGCACTCATGGTGATTTTTTATGCACTCAGACCATTGCCCTAGGAAGGTCTGCAAGGCAGAGGGCCACTGCTCAACCAAGCTCCGGTAATTACACATATTGTAGATACTCATGTGACTGACTCAATGTTTCGACGGTTGAGAATTACCTTCCTACATTTGTGAACTGAATCGCTATGTGTAATGGGTTATTTTTTTTCATGTTAGATTTTTGCAGCAGCAACTCATCTAAGCGGGGCGCACCCAGGCCGTGTTTCCTGTAGCAAGGTACAAATGGATATGTGGTCCTGCTGTTGTTTTAAATAGCAAGATGCTCTATGACTTCTCTGTTGGTGCTGACTACTGCAACTTTGACAATCCATTGAGATGTATGAACGCACGTACGAAAACGTTCGTTTGGGATGCCTTGTAGTCTGTAAACTTGGCCTGCTGTATCATGGTTGCTACCATGGTGCCTGAACTGATGGTGTTCTGAATTCTTCTTTATGCAATTTCTGCAAGTCTTTGTGAATCCCAGTCACTCGTATATTGGTCTTAGCGTTCTCGCTAAGCTGTGCCAGAACATTGTGCTTGATATCACTCATAGTCCTCGATTCTGATGCCTCATCAATTTTCACCACATTTTTGGCATTATTTGCACCGAGGACCCAACCTAACTTCAGCTAATTGGTTATTTGTATTTGGATCTGATCTGATTACTTTTGTGTACATCTATTATGCCTCCTAACTTTGACCACTTTAAGATGTTAATTTCTGATTAAAACTAGGGATTAATTTTGTTTCCAGTTGATCACAATGGAACCTGTTCAAAATAATGAGTGTCGTACACCATTATTTTAGGTGAATTATATAAAAGCCCATAAAATAGAATTTACAAGCCTGAGATATCGTGATTGATTGTGTTACTTTCACAAAACTTGTTTGGACTAGATGTCACTTTAATATTATTGTTTGGTTTCATAGTATTGTTATCTTATCATGCGATCTATATGTTTTACACCATTATTAATATTATCCCGTAGCAACGCACGGGCCCTTAACTAGTATAATACAAGTTTAAATAAATGCAATATAATGACAAATTTCATGGAGAGTTTAATGACTAATGTGTTGTTTAGATGTTGGTATATTTTCTATGACTCGGTCAAAATTGAAAAGGATTGAACGTAGAGAAAAGTTAAAATATAATTTAGGAACGTACAAAGCAATAGGTATACCCTAGTACAATTTAGAAGTCCGGTGCCAGTGCTAAATCCAATATTGAGAACCACAAAAGAGTATGAGAGTCAAAGGAAACATTAAAAGTCCTCTTCAGCTCGGCGTACAGTACATGACGATGTTCATGCCCTGCCTTCTTCCACCAATATTTTATTCAGCTGAATTGTTAGGATTCAAATCGAATTTTCCGTTAGCTTTTTGCTCGGTTCAATTTTGGTTCGACATATAAATCAGATAAAGGACGCTTATATAGGGTTCAAAATTAAGGAAGCAACGAACTGATTAATAAACAAACAAAATAAGATTAGGGTGGTCGCTGGCCTTACCAGATTGGCTGTTTACCTCTAGTGGTCCTGATCGATCGACCGGCACGGCAGATGGAGGAAGGCTGGCTCTGGCGTGGTGTCATGTACCTCGGAGCTGATCAGCTGAATCAGATGCAGGCCAATGCTAGCGCTTCCCGGCAAGCAACTGCCTCCAATTTGTGGCTCTGTTGCTCCCTTCACTACCAACACTGATGCCCCCAAGAAAGCTCCATTAGTTCTCATCCCACGCAACAGCAGCTGCCGATCCAGTATGCAGATTCTTGGAGACAGAAGCGTCAACGCTGATCTTCGTCCACCCTGCCGGAGACGGGATCCAGCGACAAATATGGGCCTGCCCAACACCCTTCTCTCGTTTGGCGCTGGCCTAATCATCCCTAACTCCTCCATAAATCTATCAACAAAGCTATGCGTTGAAAAGGGACTCTGAAAAACCTGCTCATGGATCACCTTGCGGTGAGCATACCATAATGGCTAGAGAGTGACCACCGCCCCTGTCAGGTTTTGGTGTTTGAGCGCTGCCATGATCGAGGAGAGCCACCCCCTTGCATCATCACATTGACATTGGGACAATTGCTCTACAAATTCTTCATCTTGGAGAGCCCACACACACTTGGTCATTTGCACTCTAGCAAAGCGTGTTGCCAGGAGTTAGGAGCACCGCACAACACACATACACCACTCCGAATTGCCATGTTTCTGTAATGGAGGACATCTCCTGTAGGGATTGATTAATAGTCGTGCCAGCCTCCATAAGAACAGATTCTAGATGGTACCTGGGTTTTCCAAAGACTTCTCCACTCAGATTTATAATCCGACCTCCCGGCCGTACTCTCAGCGACAACCTTCGCCGATTCCTGATTGTGGACAAGCATCCAGTATGCTGATCGAAGGAAAAAAAAAATCCCGCTCTTGATGACCATCAGCCGTTTGTCCTCCACATGAACTCCCATGTCTACAGGAACTCCATATTGGACTGACACACATTGAAATCCTTTCCACACTTGAGCAGGCTCAGAAGGATATAGATGAGTAAGTGTTAGCAGATCGATCAGGAGGAAGGGGAATTTGGGGAGGAACCTTCGACTTCGACAGGTTCATGGGTTTAGAGAGTTTCGTTACATCATAGTTGCTCTCTCCCTATCTCTGCAGGATACAAATATACTCTCACAATCCACTCTGGTCCGGCAATCTTCAAGTTGGGCCGGTCCATTCAGATTCACCTGGGCCTTGGCAGGCCGGAAGCTTCAGCTTGCTCTTGGTCTTCCGCAGATGTAACAGCAGGTTTCCAGCACTGCTGACAGTAAGTCAGTGTGCGTGCGTGTTATATTCTGCGTTATACTGTGTCTCAAAAAAAAAAAAAAAAGGTCCAGCACTGCTGATAGTAAGTCAATAAACAAGATATATATTCTGGGCTGTTAACAATACTTTGCAAAGAGAAATATGGAAGCTATGCAAGTAGGGTCGATGCTGCCATCTCCATCCATGGGCAGCAGTGGCAGAAAGTGACAGCAGAGAATAATGGGCAGCAATGACAGAAAGTGCCGTGGCTGTGCATTTCAGTTTCACAAAAAAATAGTCTAAAGAGTTCACACTTGCATGCCAAAAATAATGGAAAGAGTCCACACTTGTATCAAAATAGCACTGATTACATGAATTAAATAGTTTCAGGCACTGAAGATTGAAAATAGCACGGATCCAAGGAACTAAAAAGACTTCAGTTACCTTATAGAAATTACTTGCATCGTCACAGTTGTATGCACACACTTGCTACTGCAGAATCAATTCCAGGAAATTGCAGGCCCATCAATTAACAGTTTCCAGCAATTAAACAAGCAATTGAAGAAGAATGAACAGTGTCATACCTTAGCAAATCCTCATCGACGTTAATTGTTTCAGTTTCTTGTGCATCTATATCATCCACTGCATCGTTGAGTGCTGGAGAGGGAGTTCTTCTACCACCCAGGTCGATTGGAGACATTGAAGATTGACTCATTGCAGCACCAACAAAATGAAAATTTTCAGGAATATTATTTCCATTAGGATGGTTAGCAAATAGATTTGACTATAGATAATTTATGAACCCTCCTGGTGGGTATAACCTACAAATTGTCATATGCAGTACATATGTCAGCCCCATCTTTTTGCAGGCATATCTGATTAAAGAAGGCAAAAAGATTGTGCAACAATCCTAAAAATTGCATAACTATATTTTAAATTATTGTTCTCCAGAGATAAAATGCACATGCTCTAATTATATATCTTCACCAAAACAAACTACATTTCAAGTAAAAAAAAATTAACATAGTATGCCACTACACCACTAGTGACTGAAAAAGAAACACTTTTCACTGCATATGTCAACCTAATTACACAATGCAGATGAACAATCTATAATCCACAGAACCACTTCTCCGAAAACTTACCATAACTAGGGGACACGTTGGCCACCATCCATCAATGGGAGAAGCACTATAGTATATGCTTCTCTCAGTATTTACTCCGAGGGAAACTTGTGTAGGTGTAGCTGATGCAAAGATCATTACTATCATTGATGATTATGTACTACAACAGCTGGCATTGATCATTATCATGATTCACGTACTCGGTACCATGGGTGGTACCATGGGTGGTTGAGGTAGAGTAAATGCAACCACCAGCCAATGTTTCAATGAGACAGTATACAGCGTGTGAACACCCTTCACCACCATTCGAGAAAGAAGATAACTAGAAAGGGGGCACAAAACAAACAAAAGCAGTTCCAAGAATATGTGTGCATCGCCAGTCACCATAACCCAGACCCAGCTCAGATAGACAACACCCACCCACCTGGCCACCCACACAAACAGACCAAGTTCAGCCGAGAGAACACCACCCGGCTGGAGGTAGAAGAGGCAGAGCCGCCATGACTGAGCTCGCGGCAGGCGCCGTGAGCTCACTGCTGGTCGTCATCCGCAATGAGGCGCTGCTGCTGCGCGGCGTCCAGGACGACGTGCAGTTCATCCAGGAGGAGATGGAGAGCATGAACAGCTTCCTGACGCACCTGGCCCAGAGTGTGCCGCCCGGCGGCGAGCACGACGAGCAGGTGCGCACGTGGATGAACCAGGTCCGGCTGCTCGCTCAGGACTGCAACAACTGCATCGACCTCTACCTATACCGCGGTAACCCGGACATCCACCGCGCAAAGGGCATGTTCCGGCGCTACCTCTGGTGGGTCTACTGGTCCCTGCACAAGTTGCTAGCGCAGCACCGCGCGGCTGTCCGGCTACGCCAGCTCAAAGACCGGGCGCGCGACGTCGGGGAGCGACGGCTGAGGTGCGGCGTGGTGGTCCCAGCGAAGTCGGCGCGCTTGGGTGATTTGCCATCTCCTGTGGCTGGGAAAATGCCTTCTGTGTCAGCAACTTCAGCCTCTGATGTGGCTGGTGGCTATGGCCATGCCTATGCCTATGCCTATGCAGCTGAAGACGATGAAGAAGAAGGAGAGGATCAACTTGTGGTGGCAACGGCGACCACTCATTCCGGCCGAAGAGCCTTCTGTGAGCCCACTCTGGATAACCACGTGAAGGCCAAGCTCTTGGAATGGTTCCGCGAAATTCCAACAGGCGCCGACGAGACGTTTTCAGTCGCTCTTATGGCACTGACACCTGATACATATCAGGAAGCCCTCGCTCTTGCACGTGATACTTTGTCCACCGCCGACGATAAGGTCGGCTACAGTCCAAATATCTTGGTGAACATCCCGGCGGTGCACCTCCAATCGCTGCCGCTACGGCCCAAGGAGGTTCTCTACTACATCCTGCGGGAGCTCAGGAAAGCCGCATCCCAGAAGCGGAAGCAGGGCAAATGGGACGAGGCAGAGCTTGATTCTTGGCAAGATTATCACAGAAAGCTTTTCATTTACTATGACAAAAAAGAAGAGCTTGATGCAATCAAAGAGGATATCAAGCGGATGAAGATTTACGAAAAGCTTGATAAAATCAAAGAGGATGCCAAAGCGATGAAGATTCATGAAAAGCTTGACAAGATCAAGAATAATGATATTCAAGTTCAAAAAGAAAAGAGCGAGTGCAAGGGTGGCCAGCAGCAGCCGCTTCAGCTAGATCAGGGACAAAAGACTCTTGTAAACATGGATATTGATCAACTGGACCTAGACGTACTCCTTCTAATGCTACACCAATCTACTATTGCTGATGTGCGTCAACAAGACCAACTGAAGAACAAAGCAGAGATGTATAATTTACCCTCTTAGGACGACATCATCATATTGAAAATAGCCAAGAAGCTAAAGGATCATATGGAAGTAGACATAAAGGACAGGGAGCCAAATAACAAGCAAATAAAAGTTGGAGAAAATGAAGAAATAGACAAGCAAGAAGAACAAGAAGAGAGAAGAGCGGGAGGAGGGGAACCACCACCAGCAGCTGGAGGAGCTGAATAAGGAGATGAAAAAAGGAGACAAGGAGGAGGAGGAGGAGCTGGATAAGGAGATGAGAAAAGAAGACGACAAGGAGGAGAAGCAGCAGGAGGAAAAGCTGAACATGGAGATGGAGAGAGAAGACATGAACAAAAAGGTGGAGCAGAACGATGATGACGACGAGGAGGATGATGATGACAACGACGACAATAACAACTCAACTCATCTTTATAAAGATCAATATGCACAAATCCTACGGGAGGTGTTCCCCAAGACCAGCAGCAACAATCCACTGCAGGACCAGCAACAAGACAACTCAGAAGCCAAGCAGGCTACAAATACCATGACGACTACATTGGACAACGAACAAATCAAACAAATGATCCGTGAGGCAAAAGAAGAGGTATTAAGGGAGCTAGAGGAAGGCAAACCAGACAAAAACCAAGCATCAGGTGAACCAGCTGGTGTCGAGAGTCAGAAACAAAAGGTACACTTTGTTGAAGAATTTGTGCAAAAGATTGAAAAAAATAAAAAGCAACTTAAAGAAAAGATAAAGATCAACAGCATCGTGGACAAGATTAAACATCACTTGAAATGGGATTGTCCCTTGATTATCCTCAAAGTTGATGAGATGATGGATGGAACCAGATGGGAGGAGATCAGACAGGCTTTGAACCTTTTAAAATGCAGCGCAGATGCAGTGATCCTGACCACAACAAAGAGCACTGAGAAAGCTAAAGGATATCTATACCTACTAATAAAAAAGAAGAAATTTCTTGTCTACCTTTTTGGGTCTGCCTTCCCGTTCACCTTTTATTTTGCCTGCCCTCCGAAGTATAGGGTCGCTACGAGTCGGTTAGGACTTACGAAGTTACGAGTACCGTCCCAAATTGCTACAAGTCAGTTAGGAAGTTACGGGTCTGTCCACACAGCTTGCCTTTCAAAGGAAGTTACGAACCCATAAAGAATCGATCAAACGCAAATCAAACAAACGAGTCCGCCGTTTTTCTGATTGCCTTTTTTTTTTGCTGACGAGCAATCCGAGTACTGCACGAGTACGTACCGGTATTAACCCAGCCTTCTCTCTTAAATGATCTGCACGGTTTTGTTTCTTGTTAATTGCATCCATCCCTTATCACCGGCCGTTACTAATTCATACGACGACGTACATGCAGCGGCGCCATTCCTGGGGTACGGCAAGTTGATCTGCGGCTTCCTGTACAACGGCTGCCCCGGCGAGCAGCCGCGTGACGCGCTGCACACCTGCTGCATGCACCATGACTACTGCGTCCAAGCAAAGAGCACGTCTCTAACTACATACTACACGTCAAGCTCAAGTCATCGTGCATCTTCACTTGAATTGCTAGCATGAACGTGGGCTGATCTGACGATGCCGGCTGCACGTATATGTGCAGTGGACTGCCTGATGAGCACGTCCTTGCAAGGCGCTGCTGGACTGCATGATCGACGAGGTCATCGACGTGATCATGGTCGTCATAGAGGCCGGGGTGCTGCACCGTACCTGTTCTGCTTACAGCCAGGAGAGGTTCGCAGTCCAGTCGTCAGAATTGGGATTGGATTCGAATACTACTCGATCCTTCCTATCTTGGGTATGTTGGACTTGAACTAAAGTTTGAGATAGATTTCCGCTTTATTGGACCAATATCTAATTCACTGCTTATGGAGGGGTTAATATTTTATTTGATATAGGATTTGTGTATTATTAAAAATATGGTTATTCCAATTAAACCATACAAAGATATGCAGCTTTAGATGACGACCACATGACACATTTGCTATTGGGACAAATACTGAATAATAAAATTCTTCATCCCGGTGCAACGCCGAGGCATATTTTGCTAGTTACTATAAAACTCGAGAACCTATAGATTATTCTCTTGTTGGCCTCTACCATGATAAGGTGCTCAAGTTTATTACTAGCCGGCAGAAGAATGAAGACAGCCCTAACCCCAAAGTTCTTCATGGCATTTTGGAGGAGTGTCAACCACACGAGTTCTGCATGAAGATTTTCTCTCATGGTTTGTACGCTAACCCCAAGAGGAGCAACGAAGAGTTAAAGAGGCTGCACAACACCCTGCAGGATTCGCCAAAATCATTCAACATCCTAGCTAAGAAGATGTTCATGTACTCCTACAATGATCTTCCTAAAGAATACAAGTCCTGCTTGTTGTACCTAGCTATCTTTCCCAAAGAAAAAAAGATCAGGAGGTCAACCTTAATCGGACGGTGGGTTGCAGAAGGGTTGACATTGAAAGAAGATTGGCCCAGTTCTGTGCTTCATGCAAACCGATGTTTTGACGCACTCATCCACCGATGGTTTGTTTATCCTGCTGATATTGGCGCCACGGGAAAGACCAAGAGCTGTGTGGTAAGTGATCTAGTTCATGAATTCATTACCACTATTGCCAGAAAACAACACATCGTGGAGACACGCCTGTCACATCACCTGGCTCGCCACTTCTCCATTTTCAACAACCTTCAACTCCGCAGCTCCGATAAGATTCACAAATTCTTCCAAGAGCTCCCCAAATCATCTCGAATATCCCTGCTCAAGGTGCTAGATCTGGAAGATTGTGCGGTGCTTTGGTGGGAAGAAACAGCGGTACCTTAAGTACATATGTAGCAAGATGTTACTGCTCAAGTATCTAAGCCTAAAGGGAACAGATATTATGTATCTGCCCAGAGAAATCAACAACCTCCGTGAACTAGAGATATTGGATATCCGACAGACCAAGGTGCCTGAGGATGCAACAAGAAATATTCTGCTCTTGAAGCTGAAGCGTCTGCTTGCTGGTAACATTGATCCAACTGAAGGCAATTTTGTCACTAGTGTTCGGGTTCCTCACAGGATTGAGAAAATGGAAAACATAGAGGTACTATCTGACGTGAAGGCCAAGCACAGGGATGATTTGAAAAATATTGGAAAGCTATGGCAGCTGAGGAAGCTAGGTGTGGCTATCGAAGACAAGGGTAGTCACCTTGGCCATTTGCTTCAAACAATCAGTGATCTACATGAATGTCTCCGTTCTCTGTCAATCACTCTTCCTTGCACTGTAGAGTCACAAGAGGATATTGGCTCTCGCTTACATGAATGCCTCCATTCTCTTTCAAACACGCTTCCTGTAGCCGCACCACATGGGGGTTCTCCTTCCACTGCAGAGTTACCAGTAAATATTGGCTCTCGCTTAGAACACCATCCCAAGATTCTTGAGAGCCTAAGCATCAGTGGAACTACACTGCAGGGACATCTTCTTCCATTGTTCATAAGAGGTGATAATAACCAACTTGCCAAGGTAACTCTAAGTAACACTCCACTGAAGCAAGATGATCTGGAAGTGCTTGCCAAGCTTCCCAGGTTAACGTGTGTCAGGCTCAAACACATTGCATGCACCGAGCTCATGCTCACCTTCAAGGACGGTGAATTCAGATGTCTCAGATACCTTCTTGTCAAGGACTCGAACTTGACTAATATCACTTTTGAGGGTGGAGCAGCCCAGCTAGAGAAAATAGTTTTGTCTTTGACCAGCAAAGTTTCAATCTCTGGATCTGACAAGCTTCCAAAATTAGAAGAGCTCGAGGTGAACAGTAGATTGTGTGGAGAGCTGCTGTCATCATTTCACGAAGCCAAAGAAATAGCAAGGTGACTCTTTGTGGTACACTGCTGGAGGAAGATGCTCTACGAATCCTTGCCAATAAACCAAGCATGCGCTGCCTAGTGCTCTCGGACATGTCTTCTGATGGAACACAGAACCAGATTACCTTTAACAAAGATGAGTTCATATGGCTCAACCTTCTTGTTGTCGACTGCTCTACCATCAACGAGATAGTCTTTGCCACTGGATCTGCTCCAAGGCTTGAGAAGATCATCTGGTCATCTCCCACATCTCTCTCCGGCATTGACAAACTTCCCAGGTTGAAGGAGCTCGAATTCAACGGTGACCTTGTCCCTAATGAGGTGGAAGAATTCATCAAGAACAATAAAGACAAACTTAGGATTAAACATAATAAACCAGAAACTCAAGACCAAGCAAAGGGAGATGAACAAGAGTATGATGAAGATACTGGAAGATTCTCTTTATGCTGCAAGTAACAGATTTGATGCCGAAAGAGACTCTGATTTGATCCTAAGTTGTGGTTTGCATATGCTAATGAAGATTGCCATCTGTTCTGTCTGTCTGTTAATTTATTTCTACTGCAAATGAACTGTGTTTGTATTCTGCATAAATTTCGACTGAGTGTATCCATGTGCTTGCTCTGATTGAGCATAAATGGTTGTGTCTATGCTTCAATTTGTTTTGTGTAGCTCTCATATGTGTCGAACACCTGTACAGTTTCATGTAATATGTGTGGTATTGTGCACAAATTTGCTCAAAGTAATGTGTGCTATATTATAAAGTATGCTTTGAATGAGTTCTGCAACTCAAAGATTAACTTGTGTATGATGCGGTGTAGTTACCTGTAATATAGGCATCAGCTACTTCAAATTACCAGAGTAGCTGTTGCGGTAATGCCTTCTTAGGTAGAGTTTAAAGTAGATTACAGTCTGTTTGCGTCTTTTGATTGTCAGGCCAACAATAGCTCTCCAGAAAGTATTCAAATTATTTTCAGCTGTACGTTGGCCTAAATTTGGCAGCTCATAGTATCTCCCGTTGTTTGCTGGAGAAGCCAGTTTTCTTTAGAAGGAGAGTTTCAATCTGATTATTATCTGAGTATCTAGCTACAAGCAGTGGATATGTAGTGTGCCTGAACTGTGACTAAGGGTGCTAGTTGGGTTTCAATTCTAGCCTACCCTAACTTGCTTGGGACTGACAGGCTTTGGTTGTTGTTGTTGTTGTTGTTGCAATGAATATGTAGATTCCTATCAGAGTCACTATAACAAGAACAGGTCATCTTCAGCCAATGAGACTGCCAGTGACAATTACATGGGAAGCAATAGAAGAGAAATGCTCTGCACCTCCAAGGGTTAACTTGGCCTGGTCGGCAACGCTGAAGAGCCGGAGGCTTGGGTTCTTGGGGATTACATTCTTATCTCACATCTTGTTTGCCATCAATTCAATGAGCACAAAGCCATCACAGTCCTTTAAGGTGTTACTCTGCTAGAAATCATTGCTTTCATCTGCTGATAGGATGGATATATATAGAACTAAGTGACAGGTGATCGGTTAGGCTATGACATATCTGCGGTGGAACTGAGGAGTGACAGGTGATCTGTTAGGCTATGACATATCTTTTGTAACCATCAACCTACCTACTGCAATAAAAAGATAATATTTTGTAACAGTCTACAGCGGTGCAAAGGAGCACAGGCACCTACCAATCCATTTGAAGTGTGCAAACACATGCAGCAATCACAGATCATCACTTCCTCAAGTAAATCAAACTCAAACATAAGACCTGCAGAAACAAAAGCACACATATTCTCCATGCATCTCCCCTGCTCTTGTTCCTCTTGAGATCAGATTATGGAAGGACTTGGATGAGACAAAGTGCCTCATCTTGACATTAATATATGAACAAAGACAAGCAGCAAACAACTTGATTTCAAATGTCATGGATACCACGAGCAGACCAGAAATGAAAAAAAAAGAAAAAAGAAAAAGAAAAAGAAAAAGAAAAAGAAAAAGAGATCCAACCTAGGAGGAACGAGATGGTTTTTCATAAGAGAAATAGGCACCCATATTTAGTCCAAGACGGGATTTGAACCTGGGTGTTTGGGTGCATTGCCACACCTCTCACCCAACCAAGTGAGCTAGGCTCTCATGGTTGGCAGACCAGAAATGTGAGAAATGGCAAGTGGAATAGGAGGCCATGGTATGTGTATGTAAAAACATTGAAATATTATCATAGAAACAGCAGATGGATATACACTTCGATCAGGCACTGATTTTTGAGCATTTTTTTATGCATACCCACTCTATCAAGCCATGTTTTACAATCGTCCGGTCAAACCTAGTCGCCTTGTTACCGACTAGGGCAATTAATCGCGACTAATCGACAAGTCGACACTACCAAACCTAGTCGCCATGGGACCGACTAGGACGGTTAATCGGACGACTGTAAAACATGGCTATCAAGTAGAATAAGACAGTTCGTGTCTGACAAACACAGTAAAATCTTGCACAGAACAATGAGAAATCTAGCATAGTCGTTATTCCAACTCTGTATCTCCACATGAGTACAGTCTATTCTAAGTACCTTCAGTCTACTTCAATCTAAATACAGATCAACCAGATAGCTTTGCACTGGATACCTGAACAGAGGTCCATGAATCATCCTGAGCTCTATTGGCTAAGGAATTTTTTGTATCAACTCCACTATGGAATGATAGAGTTTTCTGGCATTTGGACAAGCAGTACAGATATTGTGCATGTGAGTGCTTCCGACTCCTCCATTGGCAATATCTATACCACATTAAGGAGCTAAATTATGAAGATACATTTCATAATGCATCTAACGAAGCATATTTGATATTTGTAAATATTATTGTTTGTTTACAAATTTAATCAATCTTAGCATGATTTAATTTGGGAAAACCAAAAATCCACTATATACCAAGACCGAGGGAGTATAAACAAAACTACTGCCACAGTTTTATCGAATGGCAGATAAGGAAGCACCATTGTGATCAAGTTCAATAAATTACTAGTTGTTTTCTTCAAGATGAGTCAATCAATCTGAATCGTGGTCGTGGAATCCCATACATAAATAAGAAGTCCTATCCCTAACCAATGCATTTAGAGAATGAAAAGGATATAAAACTGGTACGAAAATACACTTGCAGTTCAAGCTAATAACTGGACTTCTTCTACACACAAAAACATGATGGTTGGTTTTGCTCAAAAGGGTCATTGGGGATTGAGGAATGAATACCTGACCGCGGGCGGGGGATTTGGGGGAGAATCTCAACGGTAGGATTTGGCGCAGCGGTCGCGAGTCGTGGGGCTCCCGAAAATCTCTTCTCTCATCTATCCACACCTCCCAATCCACGGAAAAAGCCTGGGTTGAAGACGGAGAGGGACCGCGGTGACTCATACGCCGTCGCCGGCGACTGCTTCCCGGACCAAGCAAAGGGAGGAAGCACAGTGCAGGAAGGACAGGAGCCTCAAGGATTGAGCAGCGGCGGCAGTGGGCAGTCCAGAAAATTTTAATTATTTTTTATTATAATTATAAAAAATATAATGCATTTTCAGCGCGGTGGGCAATCCAGAACTTTATTATTATTATTAATGCATTTTTGTACGGCAATGAAAACTATTCCTGGGCCGCGTGCACGACTTCCATTATGTGGCTGCCCTGTTCGTTTCACTTCGCTGAAATTTATGCTGATGCTCATACTGATATGCTGATTTGTCGAGAGAAGAATATTGTTTTTCTACTTAATAATTTCTAGTAATAATTTCTAAAGTAAAAAATAATATTTTTTTAGAAATTTTTGTTGAAGAGTGCTGACGAATTAATGTCACACTTAACAATATTAAAACAAAATTCTTTGAGCTCTACATATAATAGGGTATACAGAAGAATCTCTTAGACATGACAAAATGTGCTCCAGCGTCCACCTTAGCACCAGAGCTCCAAAAGTCGCATCAACTTGTGGTCTCGTAGAGCGTCAACGCCTTGTTTGGTTGGTTAGTGCTGATTTATTATAAGAGAAAAAGTATTCTTTACCTACCGACATCGATTTGTTGCGAGAAAAAAACACTGTTGACTGGTGGCTGAACCAGCCAGCCAAACAAAGAGCCTGTAGCCTCAGCTGACAAAAAAGATGAAGCGGCGAATCAAATGAGTGTTATGGCCACGAACCGGTAGTTGTTTGGACCACTGCCGAGAGAGAGAGAAAGACGCATCCAAACAGATTTCAAGGATTAAGGGTACAGTGATGAAAATACCTAAAAAAAAGATGGAATTTGCTTCGATTGGAGAAGCTTTAGCTTTAGTGGTAGCTCCCCTATGTGCAGCGGTAACTTTTTCCTGAGGCTAATGACGGCAGCATCAACGCACGCAAGCGGTACTGGCCATATGCCTCAACGAAAAGTTAACAGCCATGTAGGAGTAGGTAACCTAAGGACAATAGTCTCCCAATGCAGGCAATTTTGTCTCACTTCTCAACCATCACTTTCGTGGTCCCACGTTATACCTTTCCTCCTATGTTAGGAATGAGCAACTCTTCATCACAACGTGTTCCCTAGAGCTGCCTCACTTTTCTTTTTGTCAGCATGCAGAACCACCGTTTCCCGCAAGACAGTCCCAATGTAATTCAAGAGTATTCAAATGAATACCATTATTTTTGCCAACTATTGTTATATATATGTAGTATGCCATTCAAAACAGCAAAAATATGACACATATTAACAAGATACTCCCTTTCTTAAATTTTGAATAAGCTAAATAAGAGATTTTGGTTATTACAAATATTTTTCGTATCTTTTGAAATTTTGAATACCCATACAATAAATCCTGGGCCCGCCCCCAATTCCCGTGACATGGTGGGTTGATGTATTTGTGGAGTACACCGTGGAGCAATGGGGAAGCCTTAAGGTTGTATGCCCGCATTGCACTCGCCCCGATTTGAGCAGCCTATACAGTCCACTGAATCAAACCTACCTTGCGGAAGGTAGAAAGCCCCCTTTCTCACTTCTCAACAGGAAATCAGAGGGGGAGCCGACTCCCTAGTCCTGTTTGTTACCCGGGTACCTATGGGGCGAGCGGAACCGCCACACTTTTGACCACTCTGCGGCCATAGCACTACGGGTCCTCCACCGCATCTCCGATGAGGCCAGTGCTTGGATCGGCGCAAGCTTCGGGCATCTCTCGTTGCTGGTGACGCATGCTAGTTAGCGCCTCCGCCGGCATCCCCGTAGCAAAATCTATTGCTTAGTACAACTATTTGTATCCGTCACTTCTTGGTGCCTTGTGTTTAGTGTGCCCCTATGAGGATTTAGGCCTCCCACCGCCATCTTCGTGGGATTGTAAAACTTTCTTAGTTTATTATTCCACTTAATGAAAAATGTGCAAAGTCACGCTTTTGAAAAAGAAAAAGAAAGCCCCCTTTCTTATAGACTGATATCATAAGTGTCATGCAGATCGAAGAGCGGCAATGAATAATGATGCCCCGTAGGTAGACGAGCTCAGCTTGTGCTTGCGGGCGTTAATCTGGTGACCGAAAGCCCGGACCGTCGATGCCGACCAGAAAAAATATGTGCAACTGAGCAGAAGAGCTGGGAATCAGTCAGCAAAGGGACTCGTCGCCGGCCCAAGCGTCATACCAAAATGACGTCCGCTCATCGGGTTTTTTTTTTTTTTTTTTTTTTTTTGACAACAACGTCCGCTCATCGTTGCCTTCGGGTAAACGGCCGGGAAGGAGAGACCAGGAGCGAAGCACTTCCCAGGACGCCCACGTTGAATCAGTTCGACATATAAATCGGATCAAGTGATTCTACAAGAAGGATCAAGCACACTTGAGATTCGTTTTGGCACTGCTCGAGGCGTCAAGAGTAAAGACCTGCCGTTAGAACAGGGTGCATGAAATTTGCGTCTAAGATTTGCGGTCATTACTGGTGTCAATTAGCAACAGGCACGCAAGACCGCATAGCGCAGTGGATTAGCGCGTCTGACTTCGGATCAGAAGGTCGTGGGTTCGACTCCCCACTGTGGTCGATCCTTTTTTTTTTTTTTTGGCTAACCTGTCGCAAACTGATTTTTTTTTTATTCTCAAAAAACTGATTATTATACTTCTAAAACAATAAACTGTCAACTGCTTGAAATTTCTCCAGAATGAAATTTATAAACTGTAGGATCCCATGTTCCCGTTTGAAATTTCTCCAGAATTACCATGAATATAAACTGTCAACTGTACACTAGCTAATTACACAATTACACACTTTAAAAGGAAAACGGCTAGACGAACCCGGTCTTCGCTTCTGAATTTTGTCGCAACAAAGCTAAACGTGCTTTGGACTCCTGAATCCTGATAGACTCGTGCTTTTTGGAATGTATGTAGTAAATCTCAAACCCAACAATCGAATGTTCTACAGAGCAAACTCAGACAAATGTTCGAATCTTTTTTATTTTGTGGCAGTACAAATGTTCGAATCTTTGTTTCTACATTTACAACTGTTACAGCAGTGTTCGGTATACATGTAAGATAAAAGTTTCATGGCAAGGACAAACAAATAGCAAATGCCTTGCCCACAGGTTACACCAGCTCAGTCCGCATATTCTAAAACAGTGACAAACTGACAGTGCAACAGTAGAATCAAACAGCACTATGTACACATACACATCAGCCATTGCGTATTTCTTGTCCACGCAAGGCTCACACAAATAATACATGTCAGTGAAGAAAACCGAATCGAATTGCGTCATGTTGGTCGATTCATGGTGTCAGCTCTTAAGATCCTCTTCGAGCTCGTCAAACTCCCACCCGCTGATCTCCTCACCTGAGTACTCTTTGTCCTCTTTCCCGAGCTCTGATCCTAGGGTTGCAAGCTCTGCATCTGAATCAAAAATGCTGCCCGGGTTTCATGGGGGATTTTGGTGAGTCAACATGTGCAGCTTTCGGGGTAGCAGGTGCCTGAAGAGGTGAATGGCTCAGTTTGGATCCCTCAACAGGTAGTGGCTTCGCTTTCTCAGATTCTATGCTTAGTGTTGGCCTTTCTATAGATTCAAACGATTCTCTTATTTTCTCAATCTCCTCAATTAAGCTCTTGACCTCTGGGTCATCTCTCCTGAATAAAAATGTGAAGTCACAAGGAATAAGATCAAGTTGGTGCAAACTTGTGCAAACTTGAAAATAACCCACCAAATAAAGAACATCAGAATCAGATGGTACCTTGAATTAGCCCCTTGCTCAGAATAAAACAACTTCTTTATGTGATCAACTATGCTGAATGCAATAATAATCTGAAAATATTGTAAATATCATCAGATAGTGTGGTCTAGTTTTTGCCCAAACAAGTTTATAAGCTATTAAACTAAAAGAGTTTCTTTAGCTAAATAATACATATGGCGACTGCTAGATATCACTTTGACTCTGGATTCTCCTTCAAATATGTCAAATCATGTTATGTAATTTAGTGAGAATGAACAAGAACTATGAGACCAGGTTAAAGTAAAGTGACTGAGTACAACCTTCTTTTCTGTTTCTAGATATTCCTCTTCAAAGGGATTTACGCGGATTTGTCCTCTCAGATGCTTCATCATCCCCATGTTCTTTTTCCTCTTTCCTACAAGGCAAGTAAAAACTGTAACTACCAAACAAATTGGACATCAAAGTACATGACTAAAAGAGGAAAAAGAATTGAAATACCTTGAGATTAAGACAGCCAAGTTATCAACATATGTTTTGATACTCTCAATCAATTGACTTAGGACTTCCTGATAAATACAAAGAAAAATGTAATTGTAACAGAGCTGTAAAAAGAGATAGATACTGTACTGCATGAATGCCCCTAGCAGACATGAATAACAAGTTTCACTTACCTTGAATGCTGAAAGATGATGCTTTGTCAACTTTAGAAAATCACTCACACATTTCTCCAGCTCATCACTGAGAAGGCCAACATATTACAAATGTAAAACAAGGTGAGCAACATAAGTTTATCCAGAGTAATTTACATAGTGGAACTGTTCAACAAAAGACAATACTAACAAATAATGAAATACCCACAAAACCATACAGGAAAAGCTCTCATACCATGTTTTCTTGTCCTTCTGTTCATTGTATGAGGACTGGAGCTTCCACGAGTCCTCAAGGAAACTGATCCAGATCTTGACAACATTGGATTCCACATTACACAAGGCGATGGATTTCGAGAGGTCATCCTCCTAAATTGATTTGGAAAGAAAATGCAACAACCACCATCTTGAGAAACAAATATGATGGAAAAGAATCAACAACCACAAATTGAAAAGGTATCATGGGAGAAAAACAGCAATCCACAGTATTCTTAGAATATTATTCAAATAAGACTGAATCAACCACAAAATGTAAACACCGGCACCTTTTTTTTCAAGCTAACTATGATTTGACTGTTTGCTTCATCAAATTGGTCCCTCTCTTCCCTAGTTTGCTTGAGCCGTCCAGCAGCAGCATTTAGTGATATATTGACCTAAAAATGAGGAATACTGTTACAACAGTTCAACAGAATTATCAAAGCGAACAAATTTTGCAGAGCAATAAAAGAGAAACAATACATTAGTCTGGTGATTTTTTGTAACCTCTCCATCAGGTAAATAATGTAATTAGAGTGGGATAATGCCGCGTGCAGCACAATAACTGACCTATCATGAGGGTATTCCTATTTTGAGTTTCATGGCTCTTCTATTCAGGGAAAAAAAAACTAGACATTTTTGTTAGACAGACACAAACGAAGAGCTATTGAATGTCTTGGCAATCCATTGCAGGATTTGCAGCATGCATTTGAGAACAGGGATCTTTTCCCAGGGTCCTCTTATCATTAGTCACAATTTATTACCAATGAACCAATATAATCATATCAATAATTTGGTGAGAGTTACAACAAGGAAACAGATACCTTTTTCAGCTGTGCCTCAAGCTCATCTCTTTGCTTTTCCAAATCAGTAATCTCATCAAGCAATTCCTTTATCAGGCAAAGAATGTAAAATAAGGACATCTTATTTTATTACACTATAAACAGGCTGGGAGCGAGAAATAAACACTAAAGCATATGCATGTTTCTTACATAGTATACATGAAATATTATGCAAAGAAAATTTGATATTGTGCAGGTGGATATGTGTGCTGAGACCTGACAGAATCAAAATAAGTATGCATAACTGCTTTCCTATTACCAACAACAACAACCAAGCCTGTCAATCCCAAGCAAGTTGGGGTAGGCTAGAGTTGAAACCCAAATAACACCCTCAGTCACGGTTCAAACTGCTTTCCTATTACCCTATGCATAAAAGGGGTACAAGAAGCTACAGATATGATTCAACAGATGCATGGCATTTGATATACCTAAAGTTCTAAACCAGGGTCCTGTTTTGAAAGTAAAAGCATTTTCTGTGAATGTGTGATTTCCTATGAAACTCCTATCAGTTGAGTCCTACGCTCCAAAAGGAACTTCTGTTGACTTCCACTATTTTGAAGTCCCAAAAAGTGCATCAATGCCTTCCAGATCTGTGTAAAATAGCTAGCAACCTACCTTTTCAGCAGCACTGACTTCATTCTCTTTTTTTCACACGAAAGTTGAGAGCATCTTCTTTCTGACGCCTGATAAAAGATCAATTGAAAAATCACATCAAGTTGCCTTAACATGACATGGATATTCAGATTTTCAAAGAAAAATGGGTTTATAAAATTACAAAGAAAATTGGAATTACACAAGGACGCTTTCATAGAAAATTAGCAGCAGAGATTATGTATAACTAGCAAATATAAGTTGTCAATAGCAAGTGCCAAGTGTTGAAAAGTCCAGATACCAACAGAAAAATAAAATGTGCTAGTTCTGAGACTCAGGTGAGAGCATATACCACGTTACAAATTCAGTAATTCACAATGTCAAAGCAATCATAATGTAGTAGTTTTTTCATCATGTTGCATGATACACACAAAAAAATTAACTGATTTTCAACTGAGTCTTGATGATAAAAAGAAATTGTGAGCATGAATATATGACAACGGAGAAAAGTTTTAACCCAAAGAATAAAACCAAAGCAAACATCCAAGGATGACATATATTCTGTTCGCATATGATATTGTGCAAGTGCCTTAACAAAATATTTCATACAGGAAAAAAATTCAGAGGAAGAACCTGTGCTCCAAAAATACGCTGTTCTGCTTTTGGAGGATGAACTTGCCAAGGAATCTGCCAAAACCTTTAGTTTATCCACCTGATAATTTGTGAGTGCTGTTAGCATTGCAGACCATGGATATGCAGTCATAAATAGAGTATATTATGAGGAGCTGCTAGAATAATTAGGTAGACCTGAAGTCTTACAGCAACTAAACAGCAACCAAAATACGAACACTAGACAAAGCTATGAACCACAAGTCTTACAGCAACTAAACAGCAACCAAAAAACAAACACTAGACAAAGCTATGAACCACATATACTCTACCCATGTGAAGCTACCTAAGAATAGATTCTTTTCTTCTCGAAAAATGCAGGACTGTGTTTCATTTCATTATAGAAGAGAGAAAAAGTACAGATCACCAGTCCCAGACCATAAGAACCGGACCAGAACATTATAATGAACTCAAGAAGTCCCAGATCATAAGATCACAAGCAGCTCCAGAAGCTCTCCTTCAGCTAGCAAAGGGACCCCTCTCCCCTCCGCTGAACTCAGTACCAAGACCACTAGGGATAGGGGACAGCTCCATTGAAGACACAACACAAGTGGTTTTTATCAAACTTTTTTTAAGTCTGGCAATTATGTTATTAAAAGTAGGAGTCATCACATAATCAATAAAAGTATCAGCAGGAAACTGCACACTCCTATATTATTATCATATCTTCTATGGAGACCTGAAGTCCACACTTCTTAAGAAGTCGGATTCTAAGATCACTGAAGATTTAAGCTAACAATCTAGAGCCTTTCAACTTTAGTAAAGGGGTGATTTTACACTAACAACAACTGAAAACATAGGGTAAGCCAAAAAAAGTTTGAATAAATGTAATAAACTCCTCAACAGCCTAATGTTTGCAAATGATTAATAGAAAAATTACACTCAATAAAAAAATCAAGGGACAACAAGTCAAAACTGGAAAAAAAAAAAACTAAAGATAAAATATGAACATGCCTTCTGAGAATGAATCTCCAGGGAGTCACCAGGAGTGATTGATTTCTTCTTCAGCAGAAGTTCTTCAACTCTAGAGCATACACGGAGTTCACTAAGTGCTTCTTTGAAGGCCTGGAGAATACAGAGATCATAATCATCTGCTTTTTGGCCTTAAAAAGAAATATCAATTGAACAGTAGAAGAAAATAAAACAGATTAATGAACACTTTTTAGAACGAGGATTAATGAACACTTCAATCACCAGTTCAGAAACTAGGTAGTAAGTAAGTGTATCATATGGATCCACTACTACAAAGGAATGGTTAAATTTAAGGTAATTGTACGATAGTACTTCTAACGACAAATCTACATGTGATTTTCATGTTTTCCAATTAATTTCCAGAAATATATATTATATACTGATAGCCAAATTTAGAAAGTTTCACCACATGTATGTCCAAAATAAGAAGCACCAGATGTAATGGAACAAGTAGGTATTACCTCAAGATTTGCAGCAGCAATCTTATCTGATGGTTTATCTTGATCTTCAGTTGATTGAGATCGTGATTTCTGCTTCTCATCTAGTTTTCTCTGCAATTCTAGGGTTTCAGCATCTATCCTGAAATAAAATATAAGCTGCAGAATAAGCTAATGCACCCTGAAAACATAGACAAAAGCACATCTCAAAGTATTTGGGCCTTTTGCTGTTGCAGAATGCACAACTCTTTTTTTTATACAGTCCATGATATTTGAAATTACAGAGATTTGGTACAGGCCTTCGTATGGTTATTGTTTAGTTTGTACACTTGGTTCCTTTGTTGTGAATTGTGAATAATTTCAAGAAAATTAAAGGCGAATGGTACTTGTAACTAAGCTGCCAGAAGAAGCTGGAACTGTTCACTATAACATATTCACAAGTAATTAGAAGATTCTATCACCTCACAATGTCAGCATTTCTTTTTAGTCCTGAAATGATACTTTGGGCATACTCAAGCAGCTCTTCACGCTTCACCTGTTCACACAGATACAGTGAACCATTCAACACTTTACAAAATCAAAATAATAAAATAAAACAAAATATATGTGCATGTGCATCTCAGGAAATGTTTCACAAACCATACATACCCCACAGAAACATTTATCTATTTTAGCCTAAGTCCTTTACAAATAGTATCCGAAATTTCTCCAGTGTTTTCCAGAAACACTGAAACCATAAACCACATAGGCACTACATTTGCTTCACCATTTTTTTAAGCTAGGAACCAGAACAAGAGGGCTTGAAGCCCAGCTATAAGGATTGAGAAAGGCCAGTTCAAAACCATATTTATATCAGACATTAGGGACTTGTTGATGTATGGCCACAGATCAAATATCGAAAGTAAATTAGGGCCCAAGTCTAGATAAAAACAATCACAAACTAAATCTAAATTCTAAAGTAATAATACAGTAACCTCAAAACCAGAGTGTGTGTTAGTCTCTAGTCTTGACCAAAATCAATATGGTATTAACTATTAAACCTTGGCCAGTGTATCTTAACACTAACTTCAATTTCAAGAAAAGGTGAGTGCAGGTGTTAAGAGTAAGAGTATGCAAATAATTGTATTATTGAAAAAATGTATACAATTAGGCAGCTATTTTGGGTGAAAAAAAAAAACAAAGGCTGGCATTCCTGCATTCAAGACTAACATGAATGATATAAATGGACCAAAAAGTAAAAAAGGTTTTTAAAAACTCGGTCTAAGGAGAAAACCTCCATCTACGTAGCAGAAATATCTAAATTATTAGAAAAGAAAAGGAAATGTTCATGTCATGATTTTTTTCTAAAGACAACAGATTCTCCCAAACGCAAACCAAAAGCATACCAGGACTTCATCTTTGTATTCTGAAAATGCCTTGGCCAAGTCTTGTACATTCTTCATTATTTCTTTGTTCACTTCTTTCCCTCCAGTAAGGCATATGCTGCAGGAATCAACAGCATTTCAGATTTTTGAGTAAATTAAAAATATTCACTTGTCAGAGAAGATTCAATAGGAACGTAAGGCGCATGAAGTATTTGAGATTGCAGTATTATAAAATGAATGGAAAAACTATAGCCATCAGTCAGTGTCACTGATTCTTCAACAAATAAGGGTTTAGGCCTTTGTTAGAGCATGTAATTTCAGCAGAATGTTAACTAAGGAAAGCTTATTGGCCCATTTTTTAAATGGTGAACCCAACTGCAATCTTGGAAAAAGAGAATGAAGATGTAAAATCGACCATTTGTTTAAGATCCTATCAGAAAAGAAAAACAAGTACAATCATTGCTGCAAGTCAGCATATATACAAAAATCCATAGAGGGCAGACCAAAAAAAACTGTCAAGGCAAATGAAACAGTCTATGAAAATGTACAGATGTGGGAATTGCTAATATATAAGTGCAAGTCTTCTATGTTTTTGAATCTCATGGAGATAATACTACCAGTCTGCCATGCTATTACAAAAAAAAAGTTTGACTCGTTCATTCAGATATTTGATCAATATAATGCTGAACAAGGAAATATATGAATATTGTCACTTTTGAAAGAAAAACAAAGATAAACACATATCAAACAGGTTATTTCATTTATACTCACCTGAATATTTCCAAAAGCAGTGAAACTTCCTCCTCAGAAGGAGCTTCAAGAATCTTATTATATAAAAAGATAATTAGTACTTGGCAATAACCTAAGTGTGAATAAACAATAGCAATGCTGCTAGGAGAAATGGTTCAACTAACTTACCATGGACAGTGTAATACCTTCAAGTGCTTGGCTGTACAAGAATACATCACGAAAATTCATAGGTGCTCCATCAATATCAGCATCATAGAACAAATCCTGCTTTCAAAATTTCATTTTAAGATAGACATATGTACTTCAGAAGGTCTACAACAGCTAAGATTTGTACAAGCAACTGGAGAAAACTCAACAGTATGAAATAACTATGTGAAAGAAGCGAGTATGTAAACTCACCATTGGTGCTTTCGAAGTGTCCATTTCACCCGAAGGATCATTGGCTTCAGAAGCCTTTAAATCTGAACCTCCATGTTCAGCATCAACATCTTGCAATGCTCCCAACCAACGTTTCAACAATTCAACTCTATCACCCCCATGGCATGACACTGCAGCCTCTTCCAATCGTGCTACTGTTTTTTTGAAACTTTTATAGTTCTGAGCGCCCTGCAGATCACCCAGTAACAGAACCAAATTAGACCAGAACGAAGCCGTCAAGGACTCATCAATAGTCCATATATGCTACACTACGACAAGAACTCAGAAAGTATGAACTTTTGCACTCCCTTCCTTGGTATGTCAATGATTCCATTCCATGTCTCACAACACAAGAACAGGAAATTACAGCATAAGCATAAAATCATCTCACTCTTAACATATATGATAGATCTCTGAACTGAAGAGGCAAGTAGAAAACTTCAAACTGTGAACAGATCATCATGATTCACAAGTTCAGATCGTATACTAAACTTAACCAGGACTAAAATGTCGATTTATCATTTCAAACTTTACGTGATCTTACACGGTTACACCCATACATGAATGAAGGAGTATAAAATGCCACACCCCACTCATCGAGGACTTGAGTAGCACAAGCAATAAAGGGGCATTTTCGACCCACTGAAGCACCCAAGCTTCAGTTCCGAGCAGACCAAGATACGGGCACAGGCCGCCATAGCCACCACCGCACCAACCGAAGCAAGCTCCAATTTACAACTTAATAAGAGCTAATAAGGGCAACGCATCCGTGTGCAGTCGCAACGAATTTGCCCCCTCGAAGCAAATACATACAGACATGTGCGATTCGCATCCGGCATCGTGGGCAAGCAGACACAAGGGGAACGCCTAGTGGGAGCGGTAGCTAGCGAAGGGGGGGGGAGGCGAGCAATCTCACCATGCGGTCGTGGAGGATGTCCGCGACGGCCTGGCCGGCGTGGTGCGCGACGGCATCGGCGTACCCCTTGACCGCGCGGGCGACGCCGCTGCGGCCGCCGGCCTCCACCGCCCTGCTCACCGCGCTGCGCAGCCACGAAGACATCTCGGCGACCTACAGCTAGGGCTTGGGGGTTTTTGGATTTGGATGGAAGGCACCGACCACGGCGACGCGGAAGGAACCAAGGCCTTGTTTAGATGACTAAATTTTCTAATCTTTTTTCTCACTTTCTTCCATCACATCACATTAAATACACCAAAAAGACGTATGTTTGGAGTATTAAATGTAGGTAAAAAAAAAAACTAATTACACAGTTTAGAGATGTACATTGCGAGGCGATTCTTTTGAGCCTAGTTACCCATGATAGGATGATATTTACCACTAACAAGCGAAGCGTCTTCTGATTAATGCGATGTGACATCCTGGTTTTAAATTTTAGCCATCTAAACAAGGCCCAAGGCGAAGACCAGTGGAGTGGAGAATGCGGCGAGAGGGAAGGGGGAGGTGGTCTGTCAGCGACGTGCTCCTCGATTTGGATGTTGTGTGGGCCCTGCTACCCCTGCAATTTGTATTGTCTGGCCTTTTTTCTCCTTTTCGTTTCATTCAAAAAAAAAAAAAAGAATAGTGTTGACCCTTTATTTGAAAAAAAAAAATGGTATAGTTGACTCTTGAATCTCGAGTCTTGACTAAGCCATGCGATTGGGCTGCATCATGCATGCCTCTATCCAAAAAACCTTTGGTTTAAACTTACTCCTAGCATTTTCAGTTTTTTTTAATTTATAGTTTTTATTGTTTGTTTAAACTTGTGCATAGCAAAATCTATATATATGTTTAAAGGCAACGATTTTCAATTTTGAATAGATGGAGTAGTATTCTTAATTGTATATTTGCATTGGGTGAAATTACAAGCTCAATATTTGAACAAAAAGGTTGTTCATTTCCAAGCTAGATTTTATCGCTTCCATTTTTCTTTCCCAAACTAGACTTTAGACAAATTAAGCAGTGTCATCCTCAAACGTCCAATTCTAGAACAATGTAAGTCTTGATGGTACAGAATTAGTGAGACTTGGTGAGACCAGGAGATTGGCATTTTTTTGTTATAGTACCTTATGAAGGTCAACAACCATTTCCTTAAGCTCTCCACTTCTAGTCTTATAATGGTACTCAAATCATGTTATGGGAATATTGGTGGGTTGGAAACTTCACCCTCAAGGAACAATAACCATCATTGGACAACATTACATTATGGAAACACATTTCGATACCAAGTGTTTTCATTCCTACACCAATGTTTTGTTGTGAAAGATTTTAGTGAGGGGAGTACTCAACTAACATGATTCCATTAAGTAGAGCCTTTCTAAATAATGATTTTTTTCACCGTATAAACTATGTGTGAAATCTAGTAAACCAACATGTGTTTCCTTTAAGAAAATTAATATAGAAGTTGAAACTATCCATTAAAATCAAGATTTTTATTTGGTTCTTGTTACAAGGAGTAATTTTAATGAAAAGACAACATATAGAAAAGATGTTAGAAATGTGACGAACAATGTAGTATCTATGACAATAAGCGAAACCGTGTCTAACACATATTCTTTGACCATCATGTTACAAGATTTGTATGAAGAAAACTTTTACAATGGCATTTGGTTTTTGCAAATCCCTAAAGTTGTAGTTGATCTACTTGGGGTATGGTTTCAACAAGTAAACGGGCATGCATGATCTCAAATTTGCCTAGCACCGTAGAAATGATGTGGCATTTGACAAAAAAAGATTGCATACTCTTATTTAATGATTATTTAATGGAACATCCTACGAAAAGTAGTGCAATAGTTGACTATGGAGATTTTTTTGTCAAACATAGGCTATCGTCTTTTTAAGATGCTTAGTGCTTAAGTAGCCACCCAATGTTTTGAGGCGCCAAGGCAAGGCGCGGCGCCCGACCCCTTTCACAAGCGTCTAGGCGAGACAAGAAGGGCTAATGCAAAGAGGAGGAAAAAGAAAAATCGAGAAAAGGGCTAATGCAAAGAGAATGGTTGGCCCAACCCAATAGGCAGACCCACGGGTGTGCCTTATCCCTTCTCGGGCATCGCTCCTTCACGCACATCTCTTCCCTTCATGCACCGGTGTCGCGCGTCTCTTCCCCTGGTTCATGCAAACAGGTGTCGCGCCGCATCTCCCTCCTTCACGCAGGCGCGGCGTCGGCACATCTATCTTCGCCGCGTCTTCCCTCATGGCTCTCACGGGTATAGCACGCCCCATCCTCCCTCGAGCATGCTCATGGTGCGTGCACTATTCCTGCCCTCCTCTCCTACCTACCTCTTGTTGCTGCTCCCTCGGATCCGCCACAAATGACCCAAGCGACGCCCTGATCTAGTCGGAATGAGTGAGGAGGTAGGCTGCGTGGCCTCTCCCTATCGATTTCCTCTGTTTTTGGCTAGGCGTCGGGCGCCTTGCTCCGCAGCGCCTTGTCGCCCTAGGCGACGACTTAAAAATCATTGTAGCCACCTATTTTCTTTGTTTTGCTCTTTGAAGTAGGATAGATCTACAATAATATTTTTGTGTGTAAAACTCTTGTAGAGATTCAAAGAAAAACACTCAGAAAAATTAAGCAAGTCTAAACCACCAAAAAGTTAATAAGTAATTTTGCGTTGCCGTGATTGCTCTTGTTTTTTTATTATAAATAATAAAAATAATAAAATAATAATAATAGGAAGTACGAAGCAACAACAACAAAATGCTAATAATATAAGGGAAAAAAACACCAGCAACAAAAAGGCCACCCCCTGCAAAGACAAGTGGACTCTAAATGTATTAGAATCCAGAATTCCATATTATATTCACCACCTCGGTTATTCCATTCAAAGTACCTGAGGCAGGAAGGAGCCTGCACTATTCAAACCATTTGATTTTTGCATATAACCCTGCTTGCCGCACGGTGATACCAATGTCGGTATACAAGACTATATGTAACCAAGATGGCAATTGCGCGAGCGATGTGGGATTAAAAAAAAAAAGCTCCTAATACCCTGATACCCGTAGGAGGGTGCAATGCAAGTGCGATGCGCTGAGGTGGAGTACTCCGAGTACTCGCCATCGTAGGCTGTTGCGCCGCCACGTGCACGGGCGACTCGGAGACGACAAGAGTGCACGGTAATTGCAAAATTATATTAAGATTCATGGGCCCTTCCTCTTAATCAAATACGGACTGCAGTGGGCTTGTTGGAGAGAAAAAAAAAGTTACATGGGCCAAAAACTCAAGATTGAGCTGGTTGAGAAAGAGAAATTTTCTGTGCGATTTTATGGAGCTTGATAGCCATTTTTTTTTTATCTCACGCTGAAAAGAATGATTTCAGTTGACATCTTGCTAGCTTATTACGAAACTGTGCAGCTTCTATATTTTAGTTGATGTTTGAACGAAACACAACTAATTGAAAAGATGTTGGAAAGGAGGCGACCTACAGTTTGATCATCATGTTAGGATTCAAACTCAAAAACCTCCCGAGCGTCTATATTAAGTGTTTTCCAGAATGGTAAACAGTCAGTAATGTGCTTTTTTTTTTCTAAAAATGTTCTCTATTTGTTTATGATCTACACATATTCGAACTGTTTTATTGTTATTTCTATTTCTTTATCGCTTGTCGTTGTGGTCGATTATTTATTTGAAACATGTAAGATTTATAGCACGGACATATAGATGTCATTTTTAGAAAACAATAACACTACTTTGAAATTCTTTTATGATTTAAGATAAATGAATTATGATTATTAGAGATCAAATCAGATTTTTACATTTTTCAAAAAAATATAGAGTTACTTCTGAAACCAATTTTTTAGATGGTTGGAGGGTGTGTACTACTCGGTTTTTTGTAGTTGAAGGTTGAGAAATGGACTATGTTGTGAGTTAAAGTTTGAGAAATGTATTTTACCCTGATTTATAAACATCATGAAGGAAAATAAAAAAAAAAAGAGCGGAACCACCTCGCTGCTGCGGAGACAGTGTTGGTGAAGCTGGACTGACGACTAGTGGCGACGCCACATAGAACTTACCTGGTGCACAGGCACCAGGTAAAAAAATTACCTGACGTATTTTCACTATATAATTTAATAAAATTGTGTAAGGTGCTTAAACAGTCCACCAGAGTTCATTTGCTTATGGTTTCACCACTACCGACGACTAGGACATTAGAGTTTTCCTTCAGTCAGGTGGTTAGATCTGTTTTATTAATTATCTAGGGAAAAAGGGTAGATGAAGACTTCAAATGAGTTGAAAGTTGATAAATTTAGACAATGGCATTATGACCAGTTATGACGTCTGCTATATTTTGCGGTCATACTCTATTCTCTTGTTTAAATAAAAAAATATCTGTCAGACGTCACAAAGACTACATGCAATTGTACTGCAACAATAGTTAAGACTTTTTTGAAATCACATTTTGTATTTCGAGTTCATACTGGTGCTCCTGATAAAGAGGATGAGGGGAACAATGACATGGATGAGCAGATTCATATTAACAAAATAAAATGTACTTATTTTCTATCATGAATTTTCTACTTGCTTCCAGACAGAGAAAATTTCTGTCCATTAAAATTTCTGTCCGTCCCCTAGAGTTCTGGAAAAAAGAACACAGTCTAATAACAAAAACATGAGCCTTAGATATTTTTGTTAACCCCGCACGTTGCGGCGAGGTCGACAGGAACTCCGACGAGGAGGGAAAGGGAGGAGGAGGAGTTGGGAAGGGGAGAAACAGGAGTAGGTAGCTTTTGCGAGCACAGGTACAAAAGCGTATCATGATTCCCAATGTCACTACCCTGTTTCGTGAAAAGCAGATTTTCTCCTAGAGACCAGAACGTCGTGTTCACATATTGTAAGTTGAAGTAAAGTTTAATGCATCCAAACAAGATATATATCAATTGTATAAATCTTTGCATACAGGATAATTACATACTGCTATGCATTTGCAACGAAACACGTACCATTTCAAGGATAATTTTTTTTTTTACAATAACGCCTAGGCACATTTTTCATTAAGCGAGAAGAGAGCTTTGTTACAAATAGAGGAGAAACGGCTGCCGAACCTCCGACAACCAAGAACACTCCAAAAACAAAAGCATAAAACGCCGTGTAACGCCCCGGCTAGAATCTCCACCGGGGGCTACCCCATCAACACATATCCAATTGTTCTAAAACAATTATTGAAAATTTTGGCAGCATATCCCTTAAAACTGGACATTCTAGATAGTAATTTCACAGTTCATAAATGATATATAAGCAAAAATAACATCATAATCATCACAGCCCAACCCAAATAAGATGGAAACACCAATTCCCACTGCAACGACCATCTCCAACAAACCAATGTTTAAACGAGAACCATTATAGTGACAAAAACTTAGAATTAAGGAACGAGGTTTAAATAACTACATGTCTGTGATCGTGAAGGTGCTACTCCCAATTATTCCCATGCATGTAGCGCTCATTTGGTACCTAAAAACCAAATAAACACGAGAGTGAGTAAAAACACTCAGCAAGTACATTCAGAACCGGAAGAACAATCAACTCCCTGAGAATTCATGAATAAATTACTAGAACTCCAACTGAATAGTAGTTTCCGCCCGAAACGGACAGCACTTGAATACTCCTTAGCATTTACCGGTAAAGCCGAGTAAGTGGGGCCAGCACTTACTCACAGGCACCTGAATATAAGAACCAAATTGCACCTCCGGATAAACCGGCACTTGATTTGAATGTAAATGAAAACTTGATACTTGAATATAAAGTCTGAAACTTGAATATGAACCATGAAAGGTATAGCACATGAAACAATTGATTCAAAGAAAAAAACTCAAACAGAGGCGCGAAGCCCAAGCAAAGGGTTCGTCATGCACTTGCCTTTGTAATGCTACGTAGCGTGTCGAGCAGAAGATTGGGCTATGCCCTCACATCCAACACCACCTGAGCAACCAGGTTCCCAATCAAAACAATAACTAGAAGCTAAAAGTAGTTTGGACAAATATAGCTTAATCTAAGCAATGCTGATGCTACGGCTGTCAACTTATTTACTATTTATTTATTTATTGGTTTTCTCTATTCCACCTATCAGCTAGAACGAGCCACTGGAAGAGGAGCTGCACAGTTACGGTCATTATAAAAGTCACCATCAGGTCTAATATCAGAACACACCTTGGCCTAATTAAAAAATAAGCTAAATTACTTGAAAACCAAAAGATCACATCTACAGTCTGGCTTATCTGACGAAACTACTCGGAAGCCTTGTACATTTGAGAAATCACTTTTAGCAGATGCATGAAGAAGCTAATATCTACAGACCCTAACACAGCTATGTTCGTTAATAAACTACACTAGTTTCAATCAAGAATTGTTTCACTCGGTGAACAGACTAGACTTACCAGACATGTACTGAACCTGACCAATCAGGACTAATCATTAGGAAAGAAATATATAAATGATAGATATATATACGTATATATGCGACAGATTGGAATAGCAGAGGCTGACCCCCGTTGCCTTTTCCCTTGCCGTACGTGAGATGAACCACCATTGGAGGGTGCTGGAGCTCATGGGATTGAGGCTAGAGATGGGGAAGATGGTTGGAGACTTCGGGGATGTGCTCACCATGACTTAGGGACACTCCAACTATAGCAGCTCGACTTGGAATCGCTGGAGGTTGTAGATCGACCTTCGGGCTCCTCCATGGCTTGAGGTTGAAGAAGATGAAGCTTGGAGCCTTCTCCTCCAACTCCGGCAAGGTGAGGGCATGGGGAGCAGTAGCTCGTCGTTGCCCTCCATCAGCAAGGGCTGGGCGCCATTCTCCTCCTCTCATCTTCTCTCCTTCCTCTCTTCCTTTATCGTCTCTCCTCCTCCTCTGTTGGCTGAACGTGAATGGAAAATGGGGAAGGGAGAGGGGGCTGCTGGTGGTGACGTGGAGAGGTTGGGCTGACAGGTGGGTTGTGGAGGCTTCTGGTGAGTGCGTGAGTTGTGTTTTGATTTCCTTTTCTTTCTCTCTTTTTTTTTTTAACTAAAACATAGATATAAATATATAATTACAAACATGCCATTATTTCTTTGTCATTATTCTACCTACACATATGCATATATCTTATTTGTCAATTTTATTTTTATCAATTCCTCCCAAACATTTTAAATTCAGAATTTAATCTCAACTCAACCAACACATGCAACATATACATGTTAATATTGAAACTTGAAATGCATTTAGGCCATGATGCTTGATAATAACACATGATAATGATCATATTTAAAATTTTAATTACTTTTTAATATCTGGGATGTTACACGCCGCAGCAGCACAACATATACAAAACGCGTGTATCAGCCAACAAGCGAGAGAAGCGAGCAAACTCGTGCGAACCGGCGGAGCACCACTCATCAAGCTCCCCTTGGACATGTTGGGTGAGCCGGTGCTTTTTTTGGTGACACCATTGAAGGTTCTTGTGTTCCGCTCCTTCCAAAGCACCCGGCCGATGGCGAAGAAGAGGGAACAAATCCTCGCCTAAGTTGCTTGGGCAGAAGCTTGGGAAACAACCACTCCATCGCGACGCTCCTCGACCGCCACTATGAGCTCCTGCAGGTGCGAGCTTGTGTAGCCAGATATGCCAGACCTCTCTGCTAAGGCAGCAACCTAGTAGAACATGATCCATGGTCTCAACCATTTGGTTGCACATGGCATAGGTGTCGAGTCTTGCAACCCATAGAGAAACCTTCTCTCCGCCGTCTAGCATCTTCCATGCATCACTAGCCAGAAAAAGAAGCGAATTTTCGGCGGCACTGAAGTCTTCCAGATCTCCATTGCTCCCAACGGCGCCGCCGACAACCCGAAGAACATAGCACCGTATGCCGATGCCGCCCCGAGTAGTTTTGATCCGCAGTTAGCCTCCACAAGAATGTGTCCGGTTGCGCTTCAAGACGGACCTGGTCGATCAAATCGCAAAGCTTACTAATTAACCTCAACCAAAAGCCTCATGGTGACTGCGGCTGTAATGTGCCTCGCCTAGGCATCTCCATTGAGGGGCATCGGCCACCGTGGTAAGTTTCTTACTGGTGCTGACCGCTGCGAACACCGTGGGTGCTAACACCTTGATGCATTCTCCTTGTAGCCAATGCTCAGTCCAAAAGTATGTGGTCATCGCTGTTGATGCTCAATTATTGCATGTTTTATTACCACCAAAGTGAATTAAAAACACAATATTACATGTGAAATCATAACCAAATATTATTTATCGACGAGTTCCACGAGTTTTGGTATTTCGATCGTTTTTGCGGGAATGTTATGCAAATACAAATAAAGTATATGCCAAACAAAGACGGAAAGCGCGCGAGAATACGCCAAAGAGCAAAGGGAAGCAAGGAGGCCGATTCACGCCTCATCTGGCGTTGCACCAGCCGAAACTATCTTCCGAGGCCCACAAGCCCACGAGGAGAAAGGAGAGGCAAAACGGGGCCGGCCGGGGGGGGCAGCCGCCCGAAATGTGGCGCAAGTTCCCGCCCTTTTTGATGCCGGTTTGCTCAGAAGACCAAGGGGCGGTTGCATGTGGTGCGACTTTGCATTCCGCCAATGTTCCCCCGAACAAGGAGAGAGCCCTCCATTTCTCCTCCTCCCTTCACTATAAATTGAGGGGCACTCCTCTCTTGTAAACACACATTCTACACTTGAGCTTCATCTTCCACACATATCTTGTAGTAGTGTCCCTCTAGGTGATTATCACCTAGTTGTATTAGAGAAAAAGAGGAAGAGAGTGAAAGGGAAAGAGCGGAGGAGTAGCCGGGATTGTCGGCTTCGCCTCAACTTTTTGTACCTCTTCGGATCCGACTCATCTGAGAAAGATTCAGGTTATCTTACGGTAATTCCAATATTGTTATTTTACTAAATTCATTTCATGCTTGATTTTACTTACGGATCTCCGTTGGACCGAAGGTTCTAGTTTTAGTACGAAACTAGTTTCATGTCCGCTAGTGTAGACGTGGTGTCTGGGCTAGAGTTCACCTGAGATTGCGCCCAAACCTACGAAATAGTTGTGGTGCCCCGGGGGTGACAGCTCCGACCAGGCCTTTGTAGTCCACCACGTACGGGTTGGTGTTATCGTAGAGCTTTTGGTGGTCTTCCCCGATTACCGTTTCCCAGTCTTTTCGAGAATTGGAAAGATCGCTGCTCCGCAGTAAGTGGGGTTAAGTAAGCCTGAACCTTAGTATCTAATAATTTTGGGAAAACCTTAGAGAACCTCTTTCTTCCTACCAAAAATAGTCTTTGGATGACCTTGGGTTTGCTCCAGTTCACTTCTCGTTCCCCGTGGAAATCGATACCCTGAATACTCCGGGTGAAAGCTACAATGGTACTTTCCGTGCGCTTGCGGATTTATCTGTGTGCGTTAAAAAACACCAACAATCGCCCAAGTTGATATGAGTGGCGGCAGGAAACAGCGCCAATGACGTCATTTCAAGGGTACATACTGTTGGGCCTTAGGAAACTAGCAACCATTTCCAAATATACGCAAGCCCATGTAAGTAAAAGCAAGTAGTCAAATTAATTAGATCGAGCACAAAGAAGCTACAACACAAGGGTTAAAAAAATCAGCAACCTTGGGGGAGGGGGGCATGGGCCCCCTTAGCTCCGTCGGTGGCGAGCTCGTATGTTGTCAATAGTGATTAAGTCATTGCCTTTGTGCAACTGTCCTAGATTTTGCCACTCGTGTTCAACTTCAAGCTCCTCGATACAGCTGATGTGGCACCAGTCCATCATTCGGTGTGTTATTGTATGGAAGAATATATGTTGTATGTTTTTCGACCGATCTATTGATTCCTCCGGCTAGTGGGTTCGCGGCTTCGGCGCCTACCGATTCGAGGATGGGACAACCACGCCGCCGAGAGATCTCCGGCCAGATAAGTCCGGGAGGGAGGTGGTGGGTTTCTCGCCCTGTGCTTGTCACATGGAATTGGATGATTACCTTATTTGCTACGTTCAACAGCCTGACCAGTTCCACAATATTCTATTTCTTGATTGTTAAATGGATGCATTCGTGCCATCTATGTATTACTTTGATAATGGATGTTTTTTTTTTGTTGGTTTATTTTATGTCAAATAGCTGTTTGGTTGTCATCTTTTTTATGAGAGCCACTCCGATGAAATGCAACCCTCATTATGAATTGCGCACTTTTTTTTTTTTTTGAAATTACTGCTCAATAGTCAATAGCATGGCCAATATTCCAATGTAGTAGCAAATGTGAAGGGAAAGCCAAGTGCAACTGACCATGCTAGCCTTTCCATCAAAATCTACCCTACTAATGCACCAACTTTGTTGGGCTACAAATAAAAAACAAATGTCTACAAAAATTCAAAAATCTTTCAAAACGGGACACTCCAGATTCAATCTCACCTTTCTCTCTCTTTACTTACTCATAATCCAATGGTCAGGATTGATTGTGTCAACCATCAGCCTCTCGTGCCCGCGCCCGACGAAAGCCCATAGACGTCGTCACGCCGCTAATCACGCGCTCGATCGTCCACCTGTGAGCGCCAGCCACGGAGATTGCCATCATAGAGCGTCCGCCGCTGCACACACTTGAATTTCGTTGGGCCATTGTTCGGCCGTCGCTCACTGCCGCCGGTCGTAGGTCGCTCACTCCCGCCGGCCGCCGTGCCTCGTCCCGGCGCCTGTGCTGCTGCCCCCGTCCCGAGATCAACTGCGCCCGCCCGTGGCTCCCTGCCGCGTCGGCCGCCGTGCCTCTCCGGCGGCCCCGCGCCGGTGCCCACGCCCACCGTTTTGTGCGTGCGTCCTCCATCGGGCGGTAGCAGCAGCAACTTTCATCTCACCGACTGCACCGTGCATCAAGCACGATAGTACCAGCCTGGTATGGTTCGTCTCTTCCCTTTTTGTTTTCACCAGTTCTTTAATTGTTTTGCTTCCTCGGTGCCATAAGAATGACATTTGTGCAGAATTAGAATCGACACCATTCCTTGTCTCCTGTAGGGTTCTGAAATGCCTGAATTCAGAACAGCAACATGTATGTTGGAACAATATTCAGATATGTGCGTGATCATATTAGTCTCGATTGCTTGCTTCCTGTCATCAGCTTGCAGCGATGGAGTCACGTGCCTTGCCAAATGCCACTTTTTTTAACCAAATATTCAGTCATATGCCCTGTCAAATAACCCTTTTATTTATTTTAAAATTCTCATGATTGGGTGCCTGTTAGCTATTCTCTATCAGTGAAGTGAGCTTGTTACCAATTCAGTGTCTTGAATTTTTTTCAAACGAGGAGTCATTATAGTATATAGATGGTTCTTATAACGTACGTACATATGTTTCAGTAGTTTAATATATCTCTAAGTATTCTGAAAGTCAGCTATTCAGTAGTTGTAATTTAAGTTTGCAAAACTGTGCAGTTTGCATCATCTCTTACACCCTGACATGGACTTGGCGCTCTACATGCAGACGGAGCCGAAGGGCAAGGAGAACCCGCCCATGTACGAGAAGCTACTCGTCGAGAAGCTGCTCAACAACCGCACAAGGATCCTTGCCTTCAGGACTGAATATGCAAGACTGGGGAAGCAGTAATGTGTTGTACGTACGTCGTGCTGGGCAGTGCGGTGTATCTGGGACGCCTCTGGTCAGTCTACAACTGAGCTTGTTACCAGGGGACAAGGTCTCTGGTCCTGTCACAACGGTAGCTGGGCTCCTGGTGGCTGCCATATGCCTCAATTCCTCAGATGTCCAGCTTTCGGACTTTACCACAAATCGATTGGAGCTTATCTAACTTGCTATCTTAGGAACTTACGTCATCTTCCATCAAGAATATTGGGGAATACTGTCAAGAATTAACTTCATTGGACTTCAAAGAATTTAGGTATTGCCTACTTTCCCTTTTTTTTTTTATCCAAGTTATATACTGGTTAAAGTATACGCTATTTTATCTGTCCTATAATGCCTCCAAGCTATGCGATCCGTTACAAGATATATATGCGTTATCTATGAACTGTAAAAGAACATAAACTTTTTATTTATGCTACTCCCCTTTTTTCGTTGAACAGGTTGTTTTGCATATTACTTTGAACAACATGCTGGAAGCACAGAAAACACCCCTCATGATATCTTCCCGTGGAAAATCTATACATGGTCGTTTCATCAAGTTTGTTTTGCAAGTACTTAGGATTAATTAAAGCTCTGCAATAATTTTTTTGGTTATCTGTCATCAAAATCATGTTTTTTATTCTAATTACAAGCTATGGAATGTGATCCATGAACTTTCAAAATGTCACCATATTGATTGTTTCATATGTGTTGTTCTTAATGTCACCGTAGCGTTAGCACGAGGGCAATATACTAGTCCTACATAATGAAACAGCATAAGTTAAGGACGTCCTGATATGTTTTTTCGATTGAAATCAAATAATTAATGTAGGATAGTGAAAACAAAACATTGATATAAGCAAAGATGGACCCAGGACATAAAGGCTGTGGACAGATGAACTCATTCCCTTGGAACATACACTACTACACGGCTGATTTTACATAGCGTTTGGAAATGATTTTCCGTGGCGGTTACGCCACGGTTAATGTCATGATTAACTGTGGTGGTTATTTTCTATTAACCGTGGCGGCCACGGTAAATCGATTAACCGTAACAGTTTTTATAAAAAAAAACCCATCACTGTAAATCGAGCCCAAATCAGAAATTTGAAGCCCATTCAAGCCCAATAACAGGACTGGTATATATACGATGCCCCTCTAAACCCTAACTCACTCATTTCTCTCCTCACTCACACTCCGCAGCCAACAGCCCTCTCTCCCCTCACTTCTCTCCCTCTGAACCCTATCCAGAAATCACGGCGCCCTCTTTCTCCTCACACTCCTCGGCCTACCGACGCCTCTCTCTCTCCTCTCCCTTCACTCATGCACGCACGCGACTAGGGTACTCAAAATGCAAGTATATTACAAAAATGGATGCATGTCTTTGAACTCTCCCATCATCATTGAACACCCAATAAATTGACCAATGGAGAACAAAAATATATGACATTCTAAATCATAAACTTGCAAAGTGGCATTTATTTGAGCAAAAATGTTCTGAATAACTAGAATGCACATCTAATCCTTTAGTGGTGATAATTGTTTCTATACAAAGATTTACTTGGTGTGGAACACAATCGGCCCAGTCAATCTTAGTGGTAGAACCTTTACAAATCACATTCATTACAGGCATAACGTACCTAACCCTTAAGCGCCCTTAACGGTCCCTCTCATAATATCAGCGACATTCTTCTCAAGATCAGCTCACGAATGCTTCCAGTGCATCCGCCAGTAACCTGGTTGAACGTGCCGCAGCGCCAAGAAAGATGGCATGAATTAACTGGACATCACCTAAACAGATTATCTTGACTTCGCTGCCTCTCGTTCTTGTAAACATAGCAATGAAGTCAATTTCGGTTATGTTAATTTTGCTTCAAAGAATTCTGATAATGCTGAGAACAACTTCAACTGCATTGTGGCAACAACAGTACAGATGAATAATAAATGAAAAGATTTTTCTTATTTCTAAAGAAAACACATAATAAGACCATAAGTGGCATCTTAGGTCTTAGCTCCTCTAGTAACCAGCACACACATCCATTTACTGTGATGTGGGACCGCACTACAGCCGGCGTTCACACCCCAAGAAGACGCGTGGTACTGATGGCGAGGGCGCCAAAAGGGTCCAGGAGGGACCGAAGAGGTTTGAAGTTTGAAAGTTTAGAATATTTATGTCTTATGAACATGAGAGAAGAGGTGTGGAAGGAGAGAGGGAGCTTGGTAGTCTTATAAGCCAGCTCCATATATATGTTAGCAGCAACGTTGGATGAATCAAGAGAAATTATCTCAAACATCCTCACGTTTGTTGTCTCTCAATCTCATCCCCTTGCTTGGTGTCTAGGTAGCGCCCGGCACCTCCTCTACCCAGCCTACGAGCTACGAAGTAAGGGACCTCCTACCTTGGGCATCGTGGGTCCTGCTGGCCCGGGTTTGCGCCCATGCATCGCTTATGATCTCATGCGGCGCTCCTAGAGTCCTTAACCGCGGTCTTCGCCGAGCCGACCGGCATGCCTCCGCCGTGTTCCGGGGACCACCGCATCACCACCGCTTCTCGGCTCGGCACGGTGGTGGTCAGGCCCTACCGCTACCCCCGTCGCACAAAGACTAGTTGGAACGCCAATGTTCCACCATTTGGACCAGGGGCATTATCAGGCCAAGCGCCTCGGCGTTCTCATCGCTGGTTATCCTCGTGAAGAAGGCGGACGGCTCTTGGCCGTTCTACGTGGATTACCGCGCCCTCAACGCAATCACCGTCAAGGATGCCTATCCCATTCCGGTTGTCGACGAGTTGTTGGATGAGCTCTGTGGAGCAAGGTACTTCACCAAACTAGATCTTCGATCAGGGTATCATCAGGTCCGTATGAGCCCCGCCGATGTGGAGAAAATGGCGTTTCGCACTCACGACGCCCTGTATGAATTTTTGGTCACACCTTTTGGTCGTTGCAATACCCAACTACGAGCTACAACAAAAACTTTGTACTAAAGCACACCATATTATATGTTCATTGTGTAGATCTACTCACGTGGAGTCCAACAAAATTGGATTTTCTATTTTATGATTTTTTAAAGATTCGGTACTGTAGCAAAACCATGATTATTGTACCAAATTGCCATCCAAAACTGCCTAGGGTAAAGTAGACGGTTTCAAAAAGTTCAGAGGTAAATTAGACCATTTCATAGTTTGGGGGTTAAGTAGACCACCCCCATATGGGGGGGTTGATCTAGACTTTTTCAAAAAAAAAAAAAAAAAAAAAATCCATTCGATCGTGAGTCGTGCCTCCCATGTTGCGTACTCATGTTGTACTTAAGAGGTGGGTACCGAGGGAGGGTAGGAAACCAATTGGTGACAAAAGAATTAGCTGTTGGGCAGAAACGCTCTCCAAATTGCGGTTTCTATGGTTCTACCTCCTATTTGGTCCTCAATTACCTGACGGGTGGGTCCGACGTGAGGGGTTATGCGGGCCCGATTTGGGTGAGAAACATTTTCAATTGTTTTCGATCTTTATGTTCTCAAATCCAGTTCGTCATTTCTATCTTCTCTCCAGCGACGCCGCTATCCAGATGCAGGCATCCAGATCCAGGCCATCCTTCCGCTGCCAATTATCCTTGATCACCCCTAGATTGAATCGGAACGGAGATCCAACAGAACATGATGTGTAGATTCAGTGGGCAAGCTAGGTGCGTTTACTAGCTACAACTAATGTGCAGATTTTGATCTCTCGTATCAGGTAGACAAAAAGGAAAAAAGCACCAGCAACAAAATGCCAATACATAGCTCTTGTTTTATATTGAAAAAAGGAAAAGCTAATATATAAGGGAAAAAAACACCATCAACAAAAAGGCCACCCCCTGCAAAGACAAGTGGACTCTGCATGTATTAGATTCCAGAGTCTGATATTGTTTTCCATCACCTCAGTTATTCCATTCAATGTACCTGTAGGAGGAAGGAGCCCGCACTATTGAAACCATTTGATTTTTTGCATATAACCGTGCTTGCCGCACGGTGGTACCAATGATCCTATGCAAGATTATACGTAACCAAGAAGTCACTTGCGCGAGAGATGTGGGATTAAAAAAGCCCGTAGGAGGGGTGCAAGCTGTAGACAAGACCAACTTGTGTCGTTGGTTGATGGGCTGTTACGGACCACAAAACAAACACAAGAAACAAAATATTAACAACAAGCATGGATGGCGCCTCGGAGACAACAAGCAAGCAAGAGTGCACGGTAATTGCAAAATTAAGATTCATGGGCCTCCCTCTTAATCAAATACGGGCCGCAATGGGCTTGTTTGAGAAAAAAGTTACATGGGCGAAAAACTCAAGATTGAGCTGGTCGAGAGGAGAAATTTTCTGTGCGACCATTTTGTCGAGCTTGATAGCCATTTTATCTATCTATATATATTGTTTTCACGCTGAAAAACTTTATTTCATATGCCGTCTTGCTAGTAGGTTATCAAACTGTGTAGCTTCTATATTTTACTTGAAATTTGAACGAAGGACAACTTATTATTGAAAAGATGTTGGGAAGGAGGCGCACTACTGGTCTACTACAAATGTGGTCTTCACTACCAACCTCATCACTACTGGAATTAAGAGAACCGAAGTCTGGACCATTTTTGGGCTTAAAAAACAAAAAATAACTGAGACTGACCAAGATCTGGTAGTAAAAATCCATGTCACTGTCGGCTGATATAGAAACACGACAGTAATATATATCGGTGCCAATGATATTAGACGAGCCGGCATTCATCTAGAGACCCGGACCCAAAATTTTTATTCACTCCCCTTGACTGGTGGCTCACGTCCATTAACATCCCTTCTCTCTCCACCCTGCCCTATTTCCCAACTCTGGCTAGATAGAGGAAGATGGAGAGAGGCGTAACGAGCGGGCGGGCGTGGGCCATAAATATGAGCTAGGATAGAGTTGTAGTCAAACTATGTGTCCTAGGGAGTCATAAGTATGAGACCATCCTTATTGTCACCATGAGACGACTTGGCGGCTGGTTTGGGTGGCGTCGAGGCCGTGGGATCGCCCGGATGTCCATGGTAATTATGCTTCCACGCACTCTAACATCCCTGTCAAACTAGAGCTGACACGTCGGGCATGAGCTAGCGAGCCTTGGGTGAGCAGACCAGACCAGGCACGCGTGACCCATCGTCTCCGTCACTGTGACAAGATCGAGCGAGGGGTTAAAAAACGAACGAAGGCCTCTAGAGGTCCCGGTGGGGTCAAAACTAAAAGCATACTACACACCAAAGGAAAGGGTCCAGTCATCGCCAAGCGTGCATGTGCATTCAGCGAGTAGGGAGACCAGAGCATTGGCCCTGCTTCCCCATCCAATGTTGTACGCTGGCGAGCAACGCCTGTGTCCGTGTGAAACCGCGGCTCCCTGACCCGAGACCTCGTCGGACTCCATCCAGCCAACCATTTTGCTTGTTTTCTCACCAACTCCAACTCTCATGGTCGAGGAGGCAAAGGCTTTACTCATTAGTTACCGTTGGGTCCACTCCACGTCGCGTGGAGGCCCAACGGACCTGGACTGCTGCTTTGCTTCACCCTTGTACTCGACATGGCTCGTAGCTGTAGTACAGACAGATCATCGTCGACGGCGTCGGCATCGCATGCAGGCACGGCGACGCGGCGGCGTCGTCCATCTTCTTTTTTCGTTGTTTTTTTGTTCTCGATTTAATTTGATTTGATACGACCTCCAAAGATTACACTTTGATCATTCATTTCTATTATAACATAACAAAAATTAAAAACCTGATCACTATTAGTACAGCAATTTAGGGCAATAGATTACAATCTTGATCAAGAGGACATATTTCTAAATACAATTCTCAATATAACTGCTTTTTATATTATTTAAAATTTGAATAAGATCTTATGAGAATTAATAGTTTTCGTATGAAAGATGGAAAACTGATATGGGACACTCTAGAGAAGCATCTCCCAATTGATTTACCTAAGAATTCCTCTTCTTCTTTTTTTGAGTTAGAATAAAAAGAAAACTAAATATTATTGTTTACTACTGATGGAAATTAGTTACACATATAAGTACATGTCTTATCCACGGCATTTCTCGACTTGACATTCTATATTTTTGTCAAAATCGTGAATTGCCTTTTCCAACCGTTTGGTATTTAACTTGGCAAATTGGTGAGACTTGGCGTTTGACAGCCAAAAAAAGCATATATGCGCGTAGCGTCGCCGCGCTCGCGCATCCGCTTGACATACAAAGGTAGAAAGGGTGGAAACGTAATTTTATTTTTCTCGGGGTTCCTAATGCAAGTTTTTTCTTTAGTTTGTAAAGTGAATTTTGTCAAACCGTTGGAGATACTCTCCCTCCATCCATAGAAAATGCAAACCTTATGTTTTCGAGAAGAAGTCAAACGAGTTGAACTTTGCTCAATTTAAAAACAGTACATTCCAAATAAGTACAATTACAATTATATTAAGATATATGTTTTATAATATATTTAATTGAAGATATAAATACTAACATTATTGTTATAAGTTAATTAATTTGACTGATATGAATCACCAACCAACTGCTCCCATGACTCAGCGATTGACCCCGGGGTGGGCCCATGCACAGCACAGCTAACCGCCACCAACTTTCTTGTTTCTTCCATTCCACCATCTACTGCTGCTACAATTTTGTACTTTTATTTCTAATTCTTTTTTAGTGTGTTTAAAGTTGTACCCTTGATGACTTTCTTAGACAATATGTAACATTACTTTTTTATTATATTTGTCTTATTATTTTACTTTTGGTGTTGATGAAACTTTATTTTAGATTTGGTAAGAACGTCACATTTCTCATAATTTTAGTTGTACGTCACATCAACACGCGGGCACTTTTTCTAGTAATAATAAGAAGAAAAAACACCAGCAACAAAATGCCAATACATAGCTCTTGTTTTATATATTTTATAAAAAATAATATAAGGAAGGAAAAAACAGCAGCAACCAAAAAGTGCCACCCCTGCAAAGACAAGTGTCTGGGCATGCATTAGTATCTAGAATTTCATATTGCAGTCATCACCTCAGTTATTCCATTCAATGTACCTATAGCAGGAAGGAGCCCCGCAGTATTTAATACCATTTGATTTTTGCATATAACCGTGCTTGCCGCTCGGTGATACCAATGTCCGTATGCAAGATTATATGTAACCAAGATGTCACTTGCGCGAGCGATGTGGGATTAAAAGGCTCCCACATGATCGGTGCAATGCAACTGCGACGCGCTGAGTTGAGGAGTACACGGGCACGTGTACGGGCGGCTCGGAGACAACAAGAGCGCACGGTAATTACAAAAATTAAGATTATATTAAGATTCTGGGCCTTCCCGCTGAGATTGAGGTGGTCGAGAAAGAGAAATTTTCTGTGCGATTTTGTCGAGCTTGATGGCCATTTTATCCATATCTATTGCTTTCACGCTGAAAAAATGATAGTTCTTCTTGATAACGTCAGCAGTTACAGTTGAGGAGCAAAACGGAAGTGCAAAGCACCCGGTGTCTCCATCATCACCATGTCACTGTGGGCCCGGCCATCACCGGCTGTCCCTTTTATCCGGTCAGGAGAAAGGGGACCGTGGATGTTCATCCATCCAATCCGACGCATTGCCCCTCGTGTGTATTCAGTGTATTCACAATTTTTTGAGCATGGACGTGTTCTTTATTCATTTTTTATTATTTTTTGGACGTGCATACAGTGTTTCGGACATGCATACAACAAGATCTCCTAGGATGTAGTGTTGTATGTGACTCATCCCAGTGGCTGAGCCAAGTAGAATCATTAATCAAACAAAATAAAAGCGATTAATCAAACAAAAAATGATTCTATAAAATTATCGGTAAGTTACATTGCCTAATAGTGTGCATGGTTGCATATAAGTCCGGTGTGCACATAATATGTTCTCTAGTGATAGGTCTTTGCAGAATTATACTCTCTTCGTCCTACAATAGTGCATTCTAGCATTCCCTCAAATATAATACATTTTAGAGGACAAAAACATGTTGTGCATTAATAATCATGTACCATGATGTCACTATTCATTAATAATATTTATGGTGTCAGATGTTGCTAATTTTTTTGCTACAAGTTAAGACTTAAAATGTTTGACTGATACGATGTCAACCTATAGTGTGACATATTTTTGGACAGAAGGAGAGGATGAAAAGAGTGCATGATAAATAATAACTTTTTATTTACTATGCACCTAGCTAGACATGCATATCGTCTATTTAGTTATACATAGTAAAAAAAATAGTGAGGAACATTTTTTTTTTTGTTCTAGCTAGTGTATTGTATATACATATCTCACGATCGAGCAAGAAAAGATAGTGCAGAAGGTACAAGCAAAGAGATGGAAAGAGACTTGGGTTGGACTGCGCGTGAGAGCGTAGGAGGAGGAGGTGAGCAACGGCCGTGTGAAACCTCGTCGTCCGACCCGAGCCGAGACCTGGGCAACGTCGTCCATCCAGTCATTTTCCTTTTTTTTTTTTTTTTTGACAAGAACATGAAATATATTAGCAGCACGATGCTGCGAAAACCCTGACCAAAGGCAGGGAAAAGTTTTGCAGTGCGCCAGAAAGCGGGCACTGTGTACAATGGCCCTGAAAAGAGCAGGCAAAATTACAATGCTCAGACATTGTTACAATTTGTGCAAAGGCCTGCCTAGCTAAGATATGGGCTGTGGTATTTAGAGTTCTATTGATCTTCTTGAGGTCGCCGTTCCTGGAAGTGGTAATGTTGTCGAAGACTTGCGTGTAAGGCTTCATCCTCCAATCCGGAGGGTCCTTGTGATCCGAGGACTGCATAAATTTCACCAGCTGTTCACAGTCCGAGAGAAAAGTGACTCCTGTGAAGTTGAGGCCATCTGCTATGGCAGAAGCCACCGCTAAGGCGGCCGCTTCAGCCATGATGACAGAGTGAGCCTGATGGAGCACCGCCTTTATGTAAATAGTCTGCACCGGTTGGACCTGCGTATTGATAAAGAAAATGCCTAGACCGGCTGATCTAGGTTGTTGGGTGACCTGGTCCGGTTGTAAAGAGGCATCGACATAGCAATGATTCTGGAAGTGTGGCTGGCACGAGTACCTGTTCGCCAATTGATGACCTGCAGCTTCGTTGATCTGTTGAGTTAGAATGCATACCTTGGGGCATAGGCAGATGTACCTGAACCTGGGATTGAATGTGGTGTACAGAGGTTTGGGCTCCTCCAGATCCTTGTGGAGCATATGACTCCGGTTGCTTAAGAATAGAAACCTGCTGTAAAATATTAATATGCACTTGCACAGCATGTTCTACCTGCTGGGGTGTCCACCATGTAGTCCTAAAATGAAAATCATTTCGTGCTTTCCAAAGATACCATAAAGTCGTAAAGAATTTTAGAAGATGATCAGTAGTAATTGGGGCATTAAAAAGGGTAGCTAGAGTCTGTTGGACACCATCATCTTCAACCGGCAACATAGTTGTAACAATGGGGGGATTAAACCTTGACCAAACCTGAGTAGCTAAATTACAAGCGAAGAAAATATGAAAATCTGTCTCTACCGAACCACAAGTTTTGCATAAGTTGTCGTCATGGGAAGAAAATCTAGAAGTTCTCTGACCTGTGGCTAAAGCTCTCCTGATTAACCTCCAAGCAAAGGCTTTGATGAGTGGAGGCATAACTTTGCATTTCCAGACCTGTTTTAGAATAGTGTTTACCTGTGGTATTATACTTCGGGAGCCTGTTGATGGGAGGGTGATTACCTCTTGCAAAGCTAGGTGTTTGAAGATTGCTTTAGTCGAACAGATGCCATCTTTAGAGTGTTTTCCACAGGGATGTCCGGGAAGGAGATGGAACCGTCGGTGTTTGTGTTATAGTCAGTTTTGTGCTTGACCTCTTCTTCAAAAAATGGAAGCCAACAATTCTCGATTCCTTTGGTGAGTCCCTGGTTTCCATAGCCGTGACACTTGCAAAGGTAAAGGGTTAGTATTAACAGGTAAAATTAGATGATCGTGAATAGTTTGCCATCTTGAGAACCAAGGGGAAGACCAGATAGAGGAGCCACCGCATGAAGTTGTAAAATGACACTATCACAAAGATCGGGGTGAATTTGAAGAACTGAAGACCAAAAATGGATTTGTAAGAAACATTAGGGGTTTTTAAAGAATCATAAGGAAAGTATTTGGATTTTAAAACTGCTGTAAGAAAAGGGTTTTTGTTAGTAGCCACATCAAAAGCGTTTTGGTAATGAGGCTTTTGTTGGCAATATGCAGATCTCTTATGCTTAGACCTCCATTCTCTTTGGATCGACAAATGTCGTCCCAAGATCGATAAGCTGTGTAAGAAGATGAGGGCTCCTCTTGGACACTGTCCACCAAAATCTCGATGATAGCAGTGATTCTTTCTATAAAAGATTTGGAGAAAAGAACAGTAGACATATAATAGATAGGAATAGAGGATAGCACCGATTGAATGTAGGTGAGTCTACCTGCATGATTCAGCTTGTTAGCTCGAACAGTGGTAAGTTTAGCCTTAAATTTATTGAAAATAAAGTCATACGCTTTGTTCCTGTCTTTATGGGAAAAGATTATATGATGGCCTAGGTGCTTAGTGTTAGGAAGCAAATCATTGACTGGAAAAATGTTTTTGATAGCTGATTTGGTGGCTCCATCCACATTCTTGCTAAATAAAATAGCGGACTTCGAAGGTTAGGAGTTTGACCTCGATGCATTGCAAAAATTTTGAAGTGCATTGTTGATGGTGATGGCCTCTCGAACCGATGCTTGACCACATAAAATGAGGTCATCAAAGAAAGAGCAGAGAGTGAATCGAGGGCAACCCGGTCCAAGGGAGACTCCTGTCATGTTATCTCGCAGACAATTGTTGTTGGAGAAGAATAGAAAGCTCATTGATTGCAACCACAAACAGGTAAGGGGAGAGGGGGCATCCTTGTCTGATCCCTCTCCGACTTATAAAATTTTGTGACGGCTCCCCATTGACAAGCACCGAAAAAGTAGGGTTAGAGATGCAAGCCTTAATCAAAGATATAAAGTGATCGATAATCCAAGACGATGTAAAGCAAAGTGGCTATGAAGTTCCATTCGAGCCTGTCAAAAAGCCTTAGCTAGATCAATCTTAAGCAAAAAAGCCTTTTGTTTCCAAGACTTGAGGGAGAAAGAGTGAACAATTTCTTGAGTGATGACAACATTGGAGGAAATATGGCGATTTTGAATAAAAGCAGCTTGAGCTTGGTCAATATAATTGGGAAGGTAAGGTTTTAAACGATTAGCCGAGACTTAGAAATAATTTTATAAATAACATTACAGAGACTGATGGGTCTGAAATCTTGAGGAATGGTTGGTTGGGTTTTTTTAGGAATGAGAGCGATGTGAGTTTGTTTTATACCTGAATCCATGAGCGCATTATTGTAGAAATTAGTTACCAGATCGTGAATATCCTTAGAAATCCATGACCAAACAGATTTGTAGAAGGCTGCATTTAACCCATCAGGCCCTGGAGAGGCATTGTTTCTCATGTCCTTGACAATGGCATGAAGTTCTTGGATTGTGGGGACTAGGATCTCCTGGTCTCCTTGTTTTCTCACCAACTCAACTCGTGTTTCGGTGACGTTATTTTTTTTTTTTTTTTTTTTTTTTGAGAATGACACAAGACAACGCAGACACTCTCAACAACACGCACGCACACTCACCCCTATGAACACACGCACGCAAACCCCTACCCCTATGAGCATCTCCGAAGGACTGGGCAGCCCGGCCAGATCTCGGAGATTCTCGAAGTTCGGTGACGTTACTGAGTTACCGTTGGGTCCACTGTCCACGTCACGTGCAGGCCCAACGGACCTGGACCTTGCTTGACCATCCTTCGGTAAATTTAAAAGAAGGAATGTTTGCCTGCTCTCGATTTGATTTGATACGACCTTTCCAAAGATTACATTCTGATCATTCATTTCTATTATAAGATTTATAAAATACAAAATAAAAAACCAGATTTTCATTATATTTATAACAATTGAGGTCAATAAACAACAATCTTGATCACGAGGAAATTAAATGGAATTCCAATATAGCTGCCTTTTATATTAATTAAACCTTTCATCATATAATTATTTACTAAATTTTGATTAGCACTTGAAACTGATACAGTTAGTATTATAAATACGTACATGTCTTATCCACGTTTTTTATTATGTAAGTATACTTCCTCCCTCCATAAATGGTGCAAATCTTAATGTTTCGAGAAGAAGTCGAACAAGTTGAACTTTGCTCAATTTTAAAAGGATACATATACAAAATAAGTACAATTATATTAGAATTATATTAGATATAAAAATAAAAATATGTTTTATAATACAAGATATAAACACTAATATGATTGATACTATAAGTTGATTACACTCAGAATTTGACTGATAGTATGAATCACCAACCAACTGCTCCAGTCCCATGACTACACTCAGAGATTGCCCTGGGGTGGGCCCACGCGCAGCACAGCTAACCGCCACCAACTTTCTTGTTCCTTCCATTCCACCATCTACAGCTGCTACCCTCTGACGCGTGGGACCTACGTGTCAGATTAATTAATGACCCCCGACCCCGCATTCATTTCTTTCCTTCTCCTGCTCCCACACGCCACCTCCGCAAAACCGTCAGTCGTCACCCTCTCTCCACCGCCACCATGCGCCGCCGGCAGCCCAGCCGGAGAGGGAGGAAGGAGGGCTGACCCGTTCGTTCCCGTCCCTCCCTCCACCGCGCGACTGACCTCTTCCTCCTCCACCCACCACCACCGTCATCATTCATATCATAAACAAAAAAAAAAAAAAAAGGAAGGCAGGCAGGCACCAGCAAGTGAGCAGAGGGGTCCTTCCAGTCCAGGCTTCCTTCCATCTGGAGCCTTCGCCTTGCGTGCTCCCGGCTTCAAGAAACCGCCGCCGCCGCACGCCAGCCAGCCCCAGCCTGCACACCACCACAGCACAGGTCGTCGCGCGGGCCGCCTGGCTGCCGCTTTCCTTTCGATTCTCAGGTACCGCTACAGCTGCCAGCACCACCACCAGCGGCGCGGGATTCGTTCGTTCCCGGGCCGTGCAACCACGCACGAACGGGCTTGGATTTCGCTCGCCGCCGCCAGAAAGCTGAGGCACCGCCGACGACGACGGGAGGGGAGGGTTTTGTTTCTTCAATTTCAGTTGCGAGTCGACGACGACGCGCCGGCCGCCTGCCTGCGGAGCGCGCGGTCCACGGAGGTGAATTTCTGCTGACACTACTTCACGACTGTGCTTTCTCCTCAGATTTTGTTGCGGTTCCTCTTTGTTTGAATTGAAATTGATTCCCCCTGTCCCTGTGCTGGTGGTCTGCTGGACAAGAAGAAACTGACAATTTCGTGCCCAACTCTTGCGCAGATCGACTTCTTGTTGTTGGTGGACTGGAAGCTCTCTTCTCAGTGCGTGTCATTCATCAGGTTCTCACCTGTTGAGCAAGGTTGCTTCCCTCCCTTCCATTCTTCACCTCAATCCCCAGCCAAATTTCAGCTTCCACCTGCCTTTCTCCCTCAGCTGGTTCCTGCCTGTTCTTGTAATTCTGAATCGTCTCATTGCTTCAACGCTCTGTTTGAAACAATCTAAGCATCTCTGCTTCCTCCTATTCCTATATAGCCCCAGGCTTCCAACCTGCCTGTCTGCATCTTCGGGCAACTCATGACCCCATCATCCTTCTAGCCCAAACCTACAACTCCATCACAACTCGCCATGGATAGCACAACTGTTGTGCTAGCCCTTTCTGTGGCCATCTGGGTGTTTGGCACCTGCACTGCCAATTTCACCCCTGCAGACTACTACCTCATCAACTGTGGCACCACCGTCGACGCCACTGTCGACAACAGGGTTTTTCTTGGCTGACGCTTCTGGGCGGCCATACTGACGACCCCCACCACTCCGAGCACCGCCGCCGACCACCTCGCCGATTCGGTCTCGGGGTTCGACAGCGCCATGCTGTATCAGACTGCAAGGATATTCACCTCGGCGTCGTCCTATGCCTTCAGGCTCAAGAGCCGTGGCCGGCATTTCGTCCGCCTTCGCTTCTTCCCATTCAAGTACCAGAGCTATGATCTCACCACGGCGGTCTTCAAGGTGTCCACGGAGGACGTCGTGCTCCTCAACAATTTCACTGTGTCCAATGCTTCTTCGCCGGTGTTCAAGGAGTATTCCCTCAACATTTCAGGGACATGCTCATCCTCACATTTGTGCCTCTTAGCAACAACACGCAGGCCTTCGTCAATGCCATCGAGGTCATATCTGTTCCTGATGATCTTATAACTGATTCAGTGCTAAGTCTGGACCCTGTCGGTCAGTATCTTGGGATGTCGACCCAGCCGTTGCAGACATTCTACAGGATCAACGTGGGGGACCTAAGGTGACTCCTGAGAATGACACGCTCTGGCGGACATGGGTTACTGACCAGAGCTACTTCTTAAATTCCACTCCCACTACAACTCCTAGTTACTCAGAAAAGCTGAATTTCCAGAAGGGATTGGCAACAGAGGAGGATGCACCGGACAGTGTGTACAATACTGCGAGGCGGTTGGATAATAGTACTGGCTCCGTGTCCAATATGACATGGCAATTAGATGTTGATGGCCATTCAAGCTATCTTGTTCGGTTCCATTTCTGTGACATTGTGAGCAAGGCTGCTTATGGACTCTTGTTTGATGTCTATGTGGATAGCTGGTCGGTGATGAAAGATCTAGATCTCTCTGATAAAGCATTTGGCAACTTGGCTGCGCCAGATTACGTCGATGCTGTCTTGCTATCAAGTGATCCATCTGGTAAGCTCAGTGTCAGTATTGGGCCTTCTGCCTTACCGAGAGCAGAGAAAGATGGTATCCTGAATGGACTGGAGATCATGAAGATGAACATCAGTACAGGGTCTGTTTCTGTCGTGCAACCACAACTAGGGGGAAAGAGTCATCTCGGTGTCATATTGGGCTCTGTTCTCGGAGCTGTGGTTGCTGCCGTCATTGCTGTTGTTATCTGCATCTTCATCAGGAGAAAAAACAAGCGACATCCACCACCAACAAGTCGGCCCTCAAGTTCTTGGACACCCCTCAATGGTCTTAGCTTCCTTACCACAGGCAGCCGGACCAGCCGGACCACTCTTACATCTGGAATTTCGGGTGACACGAGCTACCGAATCCCTTTTGTTGTGCTGCAAGATGCGACAAATCACTTTGATGAGCAGATGGTCATTGGAGTTGGAGGGTTTGGGAAGGTCTACAAAGCAGTGATGCAAGACGGAAGCAAACTCGCGGTAAAGCGGGGCAACCAGAAGTCTCACCAAGGGCTGAGGGAGTTCCGGACAGAGATTGAACTGTTGTCAGGGCTGCGACACCGTCATCTCGTGTCTCTTATTGGTTACTGTGATGAACACAATGAGATGGTCTTGGTGTACGAGTACATGGAGAAAGGAACTCTGAAGAGCCATCTATATGGCGGTGATATGCCGTCTCTCAGCTGGAAGAAAAGACTGGAAATCTGCATTGGAGCTGCAAGAGGGCTCCACTACCTTCACACCGGTTTTGCCAAGTCAATCATACACCGTGACGTCAAGTCAGCAAACATCCTCCTCGATGAAAATCTCTTGGCCAAGGTTTCTGATTTTGGCCTCTCAAAGGTTGGGCCTGAATTCGACCAGACGCATGTCAGCACAGCAGTGAAAGGGAGCTTTGGATACCTTGATCCTGAGTATTTCCGGAGACAGAAGCTGACTGACAAATCAGACGTGTACTCTTTTGGTGTGGTGCTGCTCGAGGTGATTTGTGCGAGGCCGGTTATTGACCCCACTCTACCAAGGGACATGATTAACCTCGCAGAGTGGGCTATCAAGTGGCAAAAGAGGGGAGAGCTTGATCAGATTGTTGACCAGCGCATCGCTGGGACAATCAGGCCTGAAGCACTGAGGAAGTTTGGAGAGACGGTGGAGAAATGCCTTGCAGAGTATGGTGTCGAGCGTCCTACCATGGGGGATGTGCTGTGGAACCTGGAGTTTGTGTTGCAGCTTCAGGAGGCAGGTCAAGACATGTCCAACATCGACAGTATGAATCAGATCTCTGAACTCCCTTCAAATGCAAAGAGAGTAAGCTCCCTGGATATCAGCACTACAGATCAAAGCCGCATGCCAATCGACTACAACGACATGTCAACAAGTAACGCCTTCTCTCAGCTAATCAATGCAGAAGGAAGGTGAACTGGATAGAAGTGTTCCAGAGTCACTGAAAAATGTTTTGAGTTACAAAAACTAGAGAGATGCCTCTTGCTTGAGTACTGTCTATCCGCTGTCACATATACAACACCAAGTTATGAATTGCATTGAAATTTTGCTTGCCTCTTGTAACTACTTGTGTTCTTGAAGGATAAGTACTTTGTTGCAATCTCAGTGTGGTGGTCCATTTTTTTTTGCTCTTTAACTGTCTCTTTTGCTCGATATGGTTGTACCTGTTCTGTCAGGACTCACCAGCCAGACATCATTCGTTAAGATAGTTCGGCAATATGCTTAATGTAAGTACGGCACACTATCATACGCCAATGGCTATGAGCCTCGCAACTCTGTATGGTTCGAAGTTGCAGTTTACACATATTCAGCTAAAGTTGATGCACAGATGCTGCGGCAATTGCTAGTCAAGAAATGCATACGGATGAACAAAAGAATTTGTTGAAATAGTTTAGTGCAGGCAGCATCATCAAAGGCCAATTCGATAAACTCTTCAGACATCAGGTCTGATGAGTCATGCCTCGGCATATACTAACAACATTCAGGAGAGCTTCATTGAGAATTCACAACCCCAGCTTCACACACCCCTCAACATTCTTAAAGGTATCAAGTTCATGCCTCAGGACATAGCCACCAAAAAGCTGAGAAGAAATGTTTGAGAATTTACAACCCCAGAATCTTAAATTTCCAGGTCACTGTCACTTCCCTCGAGCTTCACCTCTCATGGGGCTACCACCATGATATGAACCATTGCATTAAGCTAAACCCCTTGGTGGGGAGCTCCTACAGGGGCCGTGGCTGTAACAAAAATCAAACATCATCAGAAAGGAATTCGAGGACATATCTGTTCCTAAACTTTTCAATGTATAACGAAATTCAGCAGCCTTTTTTTCCTTGTTGGACAGGTTTTATTTGGAAAATTTTGTTTACATAGATAATGCAGCTGTGTTTAACAGGCAAAAAGTTAATCAGATAACTTCGGCATTACTCAAGAGCATCAGATACCAATTAGAAAATTCAGAAAATTGATCAGATCGATGTATATCCTAATACATCAACATATAGCACAAGTCGAACACAACTACAATTTCCCTCTTGGCAGGCCTATAGTAACATTATATTGCACACTTCAATTGCATCCATAACAAGCCCTCCTTTGTGATCATTGTGGTTGACAGCCTGCATCAGTCTGATGTCTTTTTGTTCTCTGTGTGATTGCCTCTCTGTGGGCCTACTATGAATAGCAATGGTGGTAAAAGATGACTATTACCATTCTATAAAAAGATGAAAACAAATATCTTCAAGTATTATGTTAAAATATAAGTAAATGATATAACATGAACTATACGTAATTTCAATTAGCTATGAACCCATGTTTACGAATTATCTATGAATTTCCAAGTCTTCTTTGTACATAGGCTGACATTTCACAGATGTACTGAGTGCTCCGTGTATCATTGTACCGTTGTACGTACTACCAAACATATTCAGATCTTGAAAGAAACGAAACGGCTCTAACACTCCTGCACCCCACTTGCATGGACACAGTTTGACCTGACCACACAAGAACACGCTCAAGCACGCATTCATCAAAGCATTTTATGGGGTTCTCGACATAATAAAATGGAAGAGTGACTAATCCAAATCCTTCAATGCCGGTATTATCATGCAGTGAAAAATCGCAATTTGTGGGGTTCTCGAGATAATAAAATGGAAATGACTAATCATGCTAATGATAATTGTATTTAAAACATAATCTGCTCTCATAACTGCCTCACGGTTTTTCTAAACATGTATTCATAAACCATGGTACTTTGGACATCCTTCTTAAATAATTATGGTTTCCAATGGGGCAAATTTTGGTTACTGTTCAGGCTTTTCTGGAGGCACTGCACATCCTTCTAGAAGCATAAAACATGTTTAAAAAAGAAACAGTAACTCATGATCAGGGATCAAAGATGTGAAGGACTATCTATAGCAGTAAGACTTTTGACTACAGCTGTGTGAGTTACTCACCACCCATCAGCACCCTTCGGCCAGCAGTTCCGCATACCCAGCAAATGCCACATATCTTCATCCATGAATAGGCTTTGAACATGTGGAAGGTAAGTCAAACATTTGTAGTGGAAGAGATCAATGATATCTTCGGTTCTATAGTTGTTGGGGGATGATATATGTTTGTAACCCCCTTTTTGTGTTTTGGCCTAATTGTAAATATTAGAGGTCCAATGTGTAGAGTTTAGGTCCTCTTGTAAGCCCCACGATGACATTTTTGTAAGTACTATTATTCTCTAAAGGCAATAAAGAGGACAGTCTCTCCCACCTTCCTTGTAAAAGGGGAAGAGGGGGAAGGAGAGAGGGGGCTAGACACTTATTTTTCCTAATCCACGCTCTCGCTCGCGTTCGACATTCGGTCGTGTTGTTTTCGGCCCGAAACAACACCGGGCGCCCACCGTGGGGCTCGAACCCACGACCACAAGGAGGGGTATGTCAACACCCTCCATACTGATGCACTGAAGGCAAGCCAGAAGCGTGGATGCGGTCTCCGTGTCAAGAAGCTCAACACCAAAGTCCATGGGCCGGACCCTCTACCTCCAGCAACAAGCCTGTTTAGAGTAGGCATAAGACCGAGATCGGGAATGAGCAATGTAAGCAAAATCAAAACAGAACTCTAAGTTTTCCCCAACCGGCTCTCCGCCGGCGACGCTCCTCTTCCTTCTTCGTACCGGTCGAGTGAGTGAGTTCGAGAGTGGATCCTCGCCATAGCGAGCGGGGATCTAACACTGGTATCAGCTCCGTTCCATTCAGCGGCGACTTCTAGAGTCCGTGCCGAGCACAACCACTTTACTTGGCATCGGCCGAGCTCGCGGAGTCATGGAGCCCTAACGTGAAGATGACGCCGACGAGCTCATCTCGTTGCTTCGGCGCTTTGACACCAAAAGTGGGACCGGTGGGAGAGCGCGGTTCTCCGCGCGGAAGCCGTGCATCAGGAGCGTCGCCGCCCACTGCACCGCCCGCCTCGTCGCTTTGGAAGCCGGCGTCAACCCGGAGATCCGGATCGCCGATTTTGCTGCCCATGCCGCGACAGAGGAGCGCGTTGCGGAGGTGGAGCGCCGCCTCGAGGTCTGGGAGGGCGCCGCGGTGCCCGGTGCGTAGGCCCGGGTCCTCACCTGGAGGAGTACCTGCCGCCCAATCGAAGGCAGCAATCGTAGTGGACCATTGAGATGCTGGCGCCGTCCGCCGTCTCTCGGATCTGGAACTTGCTAAGGTCGATGACCTCGAGCTCATCGGGCTCTTAGAGATGTGGGGCGAGACGAGGGATCGTGTGGAGGAGCTCAAGTCCACCGCTGCGGCGTTCAACGATCTGGCGCCCGTGGATGGCGGCCGGATGGATGACGTCGCCGCGACGTGCGCATCCTCCACGCCCGCGCTCCCTCGTGGGTCTGTGGGAGGAGAAGCGAGTTCCACACCCCGGTCGAGCACCCGGTCTTCAACTACGCCAAGCCATACGCCGCCGCTCGTCCGGTGTCATTTCCTACTTTCGGCGCCACCCGCCGCGAACCTCGCCACCGTGCGCGTTTTTTGAATCGCCCAACGGGCACGCTGCGTCGAGGGTATGGGTCGGTAATGACCATAGCCCCGCCCAATTCAATTCACGGTATTTCTCACCACCCCTCCGTCAATTCCTCGCATGAACCTCATTCCGATCCCCACCCAATCCCACGTTCCTCAACCATTCTATGTCTTCCATCAACCAAGCCCACCTGACCCCAATCCTACCAATTACTCTCTCCAAATTCCACCAAATCCCCCTACACACAACCCAATAATCCCACAATTCCACCCACCTTACCACGACCCACATCCCACAAATTCCCACCACCTAGGCCACTTACCCAAGCTTGACTTTCCAAAATTCGACGTTGAAGACGCCCAATTTTGGATCACTTATGCACAAAACTACTTTGACATGTACTTTGTTGAGCCACACATGTGGATTAAGGTAGCCACCATGCACTTTGTTGAAGCGGCCAAGCCGGCTTTAGTCCATCGAGCCTACCTTCTCATCCAAGGATTGGTCCTCGTTCTGCACACTTATCCACGAGTGATTTAGTCGAGACCAGCATGAACTTCTCCACCACAAAATGTTTCACATCCGCATGACAGGCTCTGCTTCGGAGTACGTCAACCAATTCACTGAACTAGTAGACCAGCTCAAATCGTACAACCCAAACCCGATATAGTCTCATTCATCCAACGCTTGGTGGATGGATTGTGGGATGATATCTGCTTTTGTGCTTATGGTTGCATGTCCTTCTACTTCGGATATTGCGTATACTTTGGCTCTCATACAGGAGGAAGCGCTGGAGTCATCCTGTCGCAAGGATTCTCGGAAGCCAGAATTCGCAGGTTATCCCAGGCTTGCCGGGACCCGTGGAGACCCTACTGCTACTCTACCTTGCGCCCTGACTGATAAGGGTGTGGGAGATGACAAGACGGCGAATGACGTCAAGCTCCAAGCCACCGATGACAAATTGGCTTCCCTCCGCAACTTCCGGCATGCGCGCGGACTCTACATCTGGTGTGTGGTGATAAGTGGGCGCCTGGCCATCGCTGCCCCGCTCAGCCGCATCTTCACGCTCTGCGGGAGGTTTGGGAGCTCTTTGAAGACCGTTTTTGAAGCTCAGCCCAAACTCGGAAGATATCCCGCCCGCCCCCAAACAAGCCAATTGTTCTCAACTCGCCATCGGCAGCGATTAACTCGACCATCCCGCTTGCAAACTATGAAATTCCATGGCTCGATGGGCAACCGCCACACCCTAATTTTGATAGACTCGGGCCGTACTCATTCCTTCATCGATGCGAGGTTGCTTCTGCTATTCCAGATCATCGGCCACTCAAAGATGCTATGTCTGTTCAAGTTGCCAATGGATCCATCATCAAATGCATCTCTGAAATTCCACACGTGCACTGGCACGCTCAGGGGATCAGTTTTCTCTCCACTCTACGTATTGTTCCTCTGGCCACTTATGACTTAATACTGGGCATGGATTGGCTTGAGGCCTTCTCGCCTATGAAGGTAAATTGGCGCAACAAATGAATGTTGATCCCATATGGGGTAGGGTCAACTACTCTTTAGGGTCTGTCATCTTCAGACAAGGATTGCTCTGTTATGCAGCTATTCAGTATTGCTTCTTCCTCTGATGAGCAACCTTCTATTGCATTGCCGCCCTCAATCCAGACGCTGGTTGATGAGTACGTTCAGCTATTCGTAGAACTCGACTCCCTGCCACCACGTCGTGATTGTGACCACACAATTCCTCTCATTGAGGGAGCTAATCCAGTTTCACTGCGCCAATACAGGTACTCCCCCAAACTTAAGTCCGAAATCGAAGCACAAGTGTCAGAGCTACTCAAGAACAACATGATTCAACCCAAATTTGTAGTCCCTTCTCTTCACCGGTTCTCCTTGTCAAGAAGAAGGATCAAACTTGGAGGATGTGTGTTGACTATCGTATGTTGAATGCACTTACCGTCAAGAGCAAGTTTCGATTCCGGTCATCGATGAGCTAGCTGGTGTGCGCCGCCGGTTTTCTTGTCCGGATCTACGAGCGAGATTCAATCGATTCGTTTAGCCCCATGCGAGGAATATAAGGCGCATTTCGGACTCATTGGGGCCAATTTGAGTATCAAATCATGTCCTTCGGACTAACAGGGGCACCCAACACATTCCAAGGTGCCTTGAACACAACACTGAAGCCACTCCTCCACATATGTGCTATCGTCGTCTTTGATGTGATATTCTAATCTATAGCAAATCCCTAGAAGAACACATTGTGCATTTACGCCAGGTCTTCAAATTGCTTGCCAAGGACAAGTGGTTAATCAAGCTAAGCAAGTGTCGCTTCGCCTAGGAGTCCATCACCTACCTCGTGCATGTTGTCAGTGCCGCCAGCGTTAGCACTGACCCGACCAAAGTGGATTCCATTCGGAATTGGCCTGAGCCGACTGACGTCAAGCAGCTCCGCAGCTTCCTGGGGTTGGCTAGGTACTATCGAAAGTTCGTTCAACACTTCGCTATCATTGCACGTCCCCTGTATGACTTGGTCAAGAAGGGGACCATCTTCTTATGGACCAAGGATCATTCTACCGCCTTCACTCTGAAATCTGCCCTGATGTCGACACCAGTATTGAGCCTTCCAGATTTCAACAAGCCATTCTAGTTACAAACAGATGCCAGCGAATTGGAGGTCGGTGCAGTCCTGCTTCAAGACGGTCATCCTCTGGCATTCATCAGCAGATCCTTGGGTCCTCGGACTCGTGGATTATCTACCCTTGATAAGGAGTATTTGGCTATATTGGTGGCTGTCGAACAGTGGCGTTCCTACTTGCAACATGGCCAGTTCACCATCTTTTCTGATCAGCACAGTCTAATCCATGTGACAGACCAAAGGCTTCACACACCCTGGTAGCTCAAAATGTACACCAAACTAGCAGGTTTTGATTACAAGGTGTCCTACAAGCCCGGGCCATCCAATCTGGCGGCCGATGCCCTGTCTAGACACCCTAATCCCCCTGCACAGCTTCAAGCCATTTCTTTAGTTACCCCAACTTGGACAAAGGAAGTTCAGCAAGGGTACATCTCTGACCCAGCTGCATTGAAGCTCTTACAATAGTTGGCCATCAGCCCAGATGCTCACCCTCCATGCACTCTCTCTCATGGTCTCATTCGTACAAGGGTCATATGGTTGGGTCAAAACAAGCCACTGCACCTGAAGGTGATGAAGACACTCTCCATGATAGCGCCGTGGGCGGACACTCCGGCATCCCAGTTACCTTGCGTCGCATCAAGCAGCTCTTTGCCTGGAGGGGAATGAAAGATGATGCCCACAACATTGTCTCTAGCTGCACAGTCTGTATATAGGCTAAAACTGATCGGGTGAAGTATCCAGGTCTACTCTCTCCCTTGCCAGTGCCTTCCGCTTTCTGGCAGATCCTCACCATGGATTTCATCGATGGATTGCCTCCCTCTGGCCTGGCTAATTGCATTCTGGTGATTGTGGACAAATTTAGCAAATACGCTCACTTCATTGGTGTTCATCACCCATACTCTGCTGCCAAAATTGCCCAGGTCTTCCTCGATTCCGTCTACAAATTACATGGCATACCCACACATATCGTATTGAACAGGGATCCTGTGTTCACAAGTCTGTTTGGGAAGAGCTTTTCCACTTGGCTCAAGTGCAGCTATGCCACAGTTCGGCTTACCACCCAGAATCGGACGGACGGACAGAGCGAGTGAACCAATGCTTTGAAACCTATCTTCACTGCTTCATTCACTCTTCCGGTCGCAGATGGTTCAAGTGGCTTTCCTTGGCAGAGTATTGGTACAACACAAGCTTCCATTCCGCTCTGGGCAGAACCCCCTTCGAGGTATTGTATGGCCAGAAACCCAAGCATTTTGGAATTACTGACGACGTTGTCTCTCCTCTTCCGGATGTGGCGTCTCAGATCGCCGAGCGCAAGACTATCCTGGTCGTGGTGCGCCAACATTTGCTTTGTGCCCAACAACGTATGAAGCACCAGGCCGACAAGAACCGCTTCGAGCGCTCCTTCAATGTGGGCGACAGGGTGTATTTGCGGCTTTAGCCATACGTGCAGTCATCCTTGGCCCCTAGAGCTCACAACAAGTTGTGTTTCAAGTTCTTCGACCCCTATGAAATCCTTGACAAGATTGGTACGGTCGCCTACAAGCTAAAGCTTCCCTCGCGTGCCGTCGACACTCGTCTTCCATGTGTCCCTCTCAAGCCGGCGCCTACTACATCAACTACGGTCTCGGCATCGCTTCCGGACCTTGAAGATGATCTGCAGGTTCCTGAGCGGGTGCTGCAACGCCGTCTCCAGCAGGTTGGTGCCCGATCTGTTATGCAATTGTTGATCAAGTGGACAGGGATGGAGGAGGACTTGGCTACCTGGGAGGACGCCATTAGCATCAAGCAATGCTTCCCGACGGCCCCGGCTTGGGGACAAGCTGGAACTTAAGGAGGGGGATGTCAGCACCCTCCATACTGATGCACTGAAGGCAAGCCAGAAGCGTGGATGCGGTCTCCGTGTCAAGAAGCCCAACACCAAAGTCCATGGGCCGGAATGGGCGCACCCTCTACCTCTAGCAAAGAAGCCCATTAAGGAGTAGGCATAAGACCCGAGCTTGGGAACGAGCAATGTAAGCAAAATCATAACAGAACTCTATGTTTTTCCCCAACCGGCTCTCCGTCGATGTACGCTCCTCTTCCATCCTCTTCGCTCCCGGTCAAGTGAGTGAGTTCGAGAGTGGATCCTTGCTGTTTGTAGAAGAGATCAGTAAACAACGACCGAAGTCTCGAAACAAAAAGGCTGATTAGCCTGAGGGAGGGTGAAACGATAAGGTTCCCCTCGACCACTCATCAAGGCAGTAAAAAACCCTAAAATTTTGTGCAAGGATGAAAATTTCCTTGTACATTCTAAAGGCAAAGAAGCCTAGGGTTTGGGTAAGGTAGAAAATACCTCTTTACTTCACCAAAGGACAAAAAGCCCGAAAGCCAACATAGTCCTGTGGCTATATTTTACCAAGATCCTTCAACATGGGCCCCCAGGCCATATTAACATGTCACAGCTCCATGAAGCCACATTCATTACAAAGCGAAAAGGACATCCCCCAAATCTCCACCCAGTACAGTGGAATCAAGCGCATTAAACACAAGTGCAACAGGCAACCCATCAGTCGCCATTCAATAAAATGGTTCTATCATAGTACAACAACACTAGCATAAAATGAGAACCAAGGGGGCTTGCAAATCCCTAGAAACTCAGAAACAAAGCTCCAAGAGCACAATCAGTTCAGGGCAACATGACATAGCTTATGGGTGAAGTAACCGTAGCATCTAGGTGATCTTTGGCATGAAATGACCGCAACAAGTGGGCGCTTGCTCTTCCCTTCGCACAACTTAAATCACACAAGGCCTCTTCCCTTCGAAAGAGTACCAACAACGAAAATAAAAATTTCTCATGTGGTGCAAACACCAAAACCCCGAATATTTGTCATTTCAGTAAAGTTGCAAGTAAATACAGTCTTGCTATTTTGGAAAGTCAAGAGAATGGATAAGCGCTTGGTCGCTATGTCAGTGCCTTTTCTTAACTAATTGGATTCCGTCTTTCTTGGTGAAGCTTTCGTGTGTCCCTGCTGACTAGCGAATGGTGGTTGCTTTGGTGCATTCGCCACTTCCGAAAAGCGATATTGTTGCCGAAATCAATTAACATGAAAGGTTTGGGGAGTTGACGCCAAAATAACATGAATGCACCGAGGGGCTCGTTTTTCGGCCTCGTTTTGCCCCTCACCGAAAGATTTGGGGAGTTGGCGCCAAAATAACATGAATGCACCGAGGGGCTCGTTTTCGGCTCATTTTCGCCTATATTTGCCCCTCGCTTTGAAAGATTTGGGGTGGGGAGTTGGCACCAAAATAACATGAATGCACCGAGGGGCTTGTTTTCGACTTGTTTTCACCTATGTTCGCCCCTCGCCGAAAGGTTTGGGGAGTTGGCGCCGAAATAACATGGATACGCCGAGGGGGCTCGTTTAGTTCATCGATCGACCATTCCCGCACTTACGCGATTATACTTTCACTCCCGCAAAGGAGGAGGTCTCTAACGTTGCCTCCAAAACTTTCACTAATGTCTCTGCACTGACAAGTCATCCTCGGCATCTTCGGCTCTTTGTCGACGTCACCAAAAAAATATCATGTACGTTAGTCAAAGGGAGTTGGCGCGGTACGCATTGAGAAAACAATTCGCCTGATGATAGGAACTTTGCCTGACGCCCGTGATGAAAGCGACGAAGGCATAAACATAATCCTCTATGACCATTTTGACAGTGCCAACCGCTACACATACCTCAGCCGTTTCGCGAGGAGCAAGTTGCCGAGGATGACCAGGAGGCGCGAGCAAAAAGACCCATCAGAGACTAGTCAAAACATGTTGAAGGCAACCAAAAGACGAAGTGTCCCCGAAGTTATTCACGTGAAGACAAAAAGGAAGGATGTACCGGGAGGCCGAGTTACAATTAGGACCGTCTCACATTGTATTTAGCTATTGAATTTTGTGCCCCCTTCAAAATCAAATAGCTAAGGGGCTACTGTTGGGGGATGATATATGTTTGTAAACCTTTTTTTTTTTTTTTGTGTTTTGGCCTAATTGTAAATATTAGAGGTCCAATGTGTAGAGTTTAGGCCCTCTTGTAAGCCCATGGTGGTATTTTTGTAAATACTACTATTCTCTAAGGGTAATAAAGAGGACAGTCCCTCCCACCTTCCTATAAAAGGGGAAGAGGAGGAAGGAGAGAGAGGGCACTGGACACTTATTTCTCCTGATCCACGCTCTCGCTCGCGTTCGACATTCGGTTGTGTTATTTCGGCCCGAAACAACAATAGTTCCTCCTAACCGGGTTAGCTTTGCACCGAAAGGATGGAGCATTCCATGCCTATTAATCTTGACCAGCCAATAGCCATTCTCCATCATCTTCTCTTCTGTACCCTCTGTTGTTCTTCTTTAGGTTCAAGAAGAAGTGGCAGCCTCTTACCTTCTCCAAATTTCTCAACATGTGAACGCCATTCTTGAAAGAATGGATGCCTGCTGCCAAGGCCATTTCCTAGTGAATCAAGTTGTACATAGATACGATAGATACTCTTTTGAAAGTTAGGCGGCCTATACAGCTTATACCTCATTTATGTGTAACTCTAATGCTCAACCAAGCCCTTCCATAGCGACCCAACAGAGCTGCATGTTCCAATGCCAAGGTTTCATGCTCTTTACTAATTGCAACACACTCTAGGGGTTTTATCCACCAAACAATGTCATCTCGATATAATGTGGAACACATTATTTCCATAAAGACGAATCATAACATCATAGAAAAGGTTTTTCACATCTATATAGCCTTGAATTGCGATGGTTGCACTCCCTCTAAATCATCTACCATTGGACACTTCAAACCCATAGTTCCATAAGTAGGGAATGCCACAACATTCTCGTATATCAGAGACCTAGCAATACATTTTCCTCGACATATATTCATCGCGACAAGATCAACCACCGACTTCCAAAAATTTCTCGGCTTCAACTGTCCATATAAGAGGTTTTTGATTCAAATCCTCAAAGAAGTTCCACTTGGACAGTATCATTTGCAAGGTTCAGGGGAAAAGTATGCACCTAGGTCTTGGCCGTGAGATAATGTATAGTCGTTGGGGTCTGGGTAACTGCAACATAAGCATAATTCAATTCAGATTTTCAATCAAATTGATATGTTCATGAGCCTTCTTCAATGGCAGCGAGCATAGCAGAGTTGTGTGGTGAGTTTTTGGTGTGGCAAGTTGTGACATACAACCAAACACGGCCTCAATTGCCACTTAGTGACATATGTGGAAAGTTCGAGGTTAGGCGGCCATCTGCAAGCCAAACCTGAAGGAACATCATGGCGAAACCGCAAGTTGGAGGATGACTGAAGCTTTCCTTCCCATACATGCGTTGGACAGGAATCTATGGTGGAAGTCCCTAGATCGCTCGCTGGTCTGAGCATGTTGAGAAGTATCTGTGTCGTGTTTAGGTGGTTACCTTTAAAAAGCAGAGTTAGTGTCTTTTATAGTTGCTATCAGGTTTGCTTTTTGGTTTTCGGTTATGATGAAGTACTTCGACCAGGTGGACAGAACTCTGGAACAAATCTGTGTTTAATGACGTTGTTGGTCTTTTGATTATATTGAAAGGCCAGGGCAAGGCCCTTGAACTCTAAAAAAAACAGGATTTGCTATTGAGTGTTGGCATTGTGTCTGCTACGACGAAAGAAATAGCTGGTGGTAGTGGGTTGTATAATCAGTATTGGTCACTACAGGTAACCTATGTTGCACAGATACTTGGATACAGATACGCGATACGGTGATACTCCGATACACCATTTTTTCAAAAATACGGATACAGGGATACGCAAATATATATATTATATTTATACATAATAGAAATATAAATAAATTCACAGTTCAAAAAATCACTTAAAAGGTTATTAGAGTACCCGATTCTTTATTATTTTGCATTTCATCATGTCTTCGTTATTGGTCCTCACTAGTGACTCTTACCGTTGAGAGGGTCCTATGTGCATAGAGGGTGTATTTATACACAGAATGAGGGTTAGGGTTTTTAAGTATCGGGATAGAATCAGGGAAAATGTCAACAAATTATCGGAATTATCAAGCGCCCTGGCAGTATCCGATGAGTATCCAGTATCTGATACGAGGGCGGGCTTTGACAAGAATCCGCGCATCGTAGCAGGTAACTTGCAATGAGTTGATAGATGCTTTGTGAAGCTGATTTGCTTTGTATGAATTCGGTGCTAATAATCCTGTCCATCTTATCTGAAGCTTATGGTCTACTTCATGTGAATCCCGTGCTAATAATCCTTTGCCAAATTATCTGAAGCCTATGATCTTCTTTCTGTGAATTCAGTGTCAATGATCCTATGCCAAATTATCTGAAGCTTATGGTCACCTATCTGAAGCTTATAGTGACCTTTATTATGTGAATTAAGTGCTAATAGTCCTGTGTCAATATCTTCCATGGAATCTGCACGATTCTTGAAATGAATTTCAATTTAAATTTTTCTGCACATGCAGTTGAATGGGTTGCTTAAGCTTCTTTGGACTGCATGCATTTTTGGTATTCTTTCAGCACTTCCTTAATGAAACCTAGATCTGTACAGGAGCAACGACGTCCACAAGGAGTTTAGCTTCGACCAGTTTTTCTGTCGCGTCCAGACCCCATATCTGCCTAAAGGTACAGGGCTTGTTAGATGAGATATTAAGGAAGCCTCATCATTTTCTTTTAGTTTGCAGGAGACATAATCTGTTACCGTTTATCACTGTTCTTTTTACTACGTGTGACATTTTATTAAATTAAGTCATTAAATTACTTACCTAAACAGCCCAATCTTGACACCAAGAGCAAATTGAAGTACGGGGCTAATGAAATGCAAAGCCATAATTTTGGAATTGAAATATGAGTTCAAATCTTGTAAAATTGACTAAATTTTGGTAGGGCAATGAAACCATGAATAAAAAAACAATCTGACTAAGTATGGAACATCCTAAATCAATATTGACTATTATGAAATATTTCCTTAGAAGTAATTTATTCCTGTGTATTAGTATGTAAGAAACCTGAGTAGGAGCTGCATGATTAAGTAAAGGTAGGCCAATTAACTAAGGTATCAGGATGGCCAATTAACTGAGGTATCATGTATCAAGTCTATTTGCATATCTTTCAGCTCTCAATCCTCTCATACAAATATCTTCTGTGCGGGTATCTTGACATTTTCTTTGTCTTGCAGCACAAAATACATCGATATGATCTAGCTATCTGGTCAACGAGTTAGTAATACCAAGTTATGTGTCTGCTACCTATTCCTATTCAGTAAATATGGGAAGTGAGTAAATTAGTTCTCAACTTTTTTTTTTAATGCAATAAATTAGTTCTGAACTTACAACTTAACCTTTTGTATTCCTGTTGGCAGTGGCTCTTGAATTAAATTTTGAAAATGTTCTCATTTATTTTATCAAATCAGCTCTTATGAAAAAGTGATGTGTAGTTTTATTACTGATGACTAGAGATGCATTTTCATTACCTGAGTCTTGATGGCGTTACTGCTTATTCCCCAGACTGCGGAAAGTAAATAAATAAATAGTTCAGAATTATATACTAAATTTCTTCAGCTTCTGGATCAGTGCTTGGGCTGCGGATATAAATAGTGGTATGCATTGTCACTGCTATATTTGAGACAGCTTAAGCAATCGGATGCAAGCTATTGCAACTACTACCTACTGAGCTAAGCAACAATTGGTATGAGATAACCTGGTACTGTTTGCAGACCATGTTTAGCTTGACATTCAGCACTAGAATGTGGCATGGCATAATTATGAAATTGAATGGTCTCCTGCTTGTAATTGCTTTAAAAAATATATTGGCATGGTTCCTGACATTGTATGGAGCTATATTTTACATGACTAATTACAAGAGTTTCTAACCTTTTCTTGAGTTGAAACTATACATAGGTCGCTTGTTTAGCATGCTTCCACCTATTTATATTTAATATGTTCCTTTTCCAAACTTCAGCTTGAACTCGAATTCCTCATTTCTTTTATCAATGTCATGGTCATTGATGTTCTTGGTCCAAGTCTCGAAGACTTGTTCAACTACTGCAACAAAAAGTTCTCTCTTAAAAACAGTACTCATGGCTGATCAGATGGTTAGTTTCTCTTGCATCTCATATCATTTTATCTTGTTAGCTTTTGTTATCTGTGTCCAGAGACCTCTTTCACTAAAAAAACATTCCTGCAAAAATACTCAATTCTTTATTTTTTTATTTGGTGGATTTTCTCCAGGTTAATGCCTTCGTGTGCGATTCACAGCACCCAACGGATTGAATCGCTGTGGCACACGTAACCCAGCGACTTGTGCTCCACAATGTCAATCGACCCCGGCGGGCTGTCACTGCCGCCGGTGAGCAGCTCAACGCCGGAGAGCACGGCAACCTGAATCCCTGGTCCATCGTACTCGTCGTATTCCGTGTCGGGCATAACAAAGCAGGTCTTGGCGATACAGAACCTGCCACCACCGAGGTCTAGGAGCTTGGGGCGCGTCGGCATCCAGTTGCCGGGTACCTTGCCAGCGTCTCGCCAGACGTGCAGCAGCGCCGGCGCCGTCTCCATGGCGGCTGATGAGAGGCCCGACGCCGCGCTCAGGTTCCAGCCGTTGTCGGTGAAGCCGAGCCAGAGGTTGCCGAGCACGGGGACGTGCGTGGCTCCGCCCTCGAACGGCAGTATCCAGTCGCCGGCGCGCTTCCACTCGCGCTTCACCGTGTCGAAGCAGTAGGTGCCGTCGGTGGGGCTGGGGCCCCGTGTATTGGCGCCGACTGGGCCGACACGCAGATGGCGTGGCCGCCGTCGACCACCGCGTGGGAGCATATGCGGGTGCACCGGTCCAGAGGCGGCGCCGGGAGAGGGTCCCAGCACCAGGCCTTCCCGCGGGGAGGGGGATGGCGGGGGTCGTCACCGAAGCGTAGGACGCCGAAGCAGCAGGTCTCCCAATCCGTAGTGGCAGCGGAGTTGATGACGTAGAGGTCCGGCTGCAGCTCGGGGCGGGCGACGGAGATGGTGATGGGATGGCACCCCAGGCGGCCGGCGAGGACGGGCATGGCGGTGACGCAGTTGGTGTCGGCGTCGTAGAGGGTGGAGTGGCCCAGCTTGTTGCTGAAGACGATCCGGCCCTCGCTGTCGAGGGGACTGAGCAGCGCGAAGAAGCGCAGCACGTCAGCGTCGGCCGGTGGAGAGTCCTGCCCCTGGGCGCCGCGTGGAAGGTCATGGTCGACGCGGGCAGCTGCCTCAGCCTCTGTATCCACGGTGGCCAGCTGAGTCTGACTGCTCCTCCATCCTCCTTGTTCGCCGCCGCTTCTGCTTTCGCGTCGGCCGTGGAGGGTAGAAGAGGTGGTCGGCGACGTCGATGCGGTGCAGCGAGTAGATGCTCAGCCGCACCATTTGTGCGACACCAGGTTGACAAACCGCCGCATCATCCTCTCCGCCGGATCTTGAGAGCCGCCGCCGCTTACGGATCGAGATCAACGAGATTGGACGAAGCAGACGATCCTCAAAACGGATGTTATGTAATGGATGTGAACATATATATGACAATCCCTGGATGCTATTCAAGCTATGTTAGTGTCATGCTACATGTGAAACCAGATGTTATTGTCCAACCGATTCATATTAAAGTAAGATGCTGCTGGTGTTTTAAATTAATGAGATCTAATTTGCACATGCAAATAAAAAGAGAAGTATTCAAAAAAAAAAAAAAAAATTTGACACAAAAGACAGCGACAACCAACATATGGGGAGAGACAACGTGCAATAACCATCGTGAGTGCAACGTTATGGGGAAAAAAAATGAGCAGAGGCAAAATGATTTTTTACATGAGATTTAATACTGTGACACCAGCTAACTGACCGAGTGCATGCCCAGGCTGCTGTTAACATTGGTGTTAGTCGTGACAGCCACATATACGGGGATGTCATCAACTGCATTGAAATGAGTTTAGTGCAGGCACCACCGCACCATCATCAAAGGTTACAGAAACCTAATCAAATGCTGGCAAAGGTTCTACACACAATCACCAATCCGATAAACTCTTCAGACATCAGGTCTCATGCCTCGGCATATACCAACAACATTCAGGAGAGCTTCACTGAGAATTCACAACCCCAGCTTCACACACCCCTCAACATTCTTAAAGGTATCAAGTTCATGCCTCAGCGCATAGTCACCAGAAAGCTGAGAAGAAATGTTTGAGAATTCACAACCACAGCTTCACACACCCCTCAACATTCTTAAAGATCATGCCTCAGCACATAGTCACCAGAAAGCTGAGAAGAAATGTTCAAGAATTCACAACCCCAGAATCTTATATTTCCATGCCACTGTCACTTCTCCCGAGCTTCACCTCTCATGGGGCTACCACCATGATATGAACCATTGCATTCAGCTTGCTCCCTTGGTGGGGAGCTCCTCCTGGGGCTGCGGCTGTAACCGGAGGTTCTTGATGGCAATTCTTTACCATCAGCCTTAAAGCTGTTCCTTCTTGGAAAAGCGACTGACTGTTAGTGGGAAAAAATAAAGTTAGGAATATGCAGTCAAATCAAACATCATCATAAAGAAATTCAACGACATATCTTTTCCTAAACTTTTCATTGTATAAAAAAAAAAATTCAGCAGCCTTTTTTTTTCCTTGTAGGAAAGGTTTTATTTGGGAAATTTTGTTTACACATATAATGCAGCTATGTTTAACAGGCAAAAAGTTAATCAGTTAACTTCGGCATTACTCAAGAGCATCAGATAGCAATTAGAAAATTCAGAAGATTGCTTAAATCGATGTATATTTCCTAACACATCAACATATAGCACAAGTGGAACACAACTACAATTTCCCTCTTGGCAGGCCTCACAGCAGCATTATACTCCACACTTTAATTGCATCCATAACAACAATCACCTATGCATTATGCAATTGCAGCATATAGCCACACGATAACCAACCAAGATTTAATGCAATACCTGTAACTTTTTTTTTCTGGAATACGCAGGAGGGCTGCATATCATTATATTAAGATACGGGAAAAAGACGGCCCAAGAGGCCAGTACAAAAGAACTAAATACCTGTGACTCAAGTTTCTGCCCCTCCCACGATAATGAGATGGAGACCTCGAGTAGCTTCTCCCTCGGCCCTTTCCATGGTGAGGAGATAGAGACCTCAGTAGCTTCTCCCTCGGCCTTTTCCATGGTGAGGAGATGGAGACCTCAGTAGCTTCTCCCTCGGCCTTTTCCATGGTGAGGAGATGGAGACCTCGAGTAGACCTCCTCCCGCGCCTGTATTTGTGAACCTTACAGTCAAAACGTGTAGATACTTAAGGGTTACAATGTAGATAGGGAATTCCAGGAAATACTTCAGATCCTTAGGACTGTTCTTGCAGTTTCTTTCTATATGGCCCATTTCTCCACACCGGAAGCACCTATCTCTCCAGTCACCAGCTTTGCAATCACGAACCCAGTGCCCATCCAGTCCACAGTTATAGCAGCGGCCAGGAATCGGTCCTCTGCCATATAGAGGAACACCTCCTGGACCACGTCGAGCCTAGGAAGATCAAACAAACATGTTACTTAGATTAGGGAAGATATCAACCTGGAGTGTAATTCAGTAAGGCTCTAGTTTAGATCCAAAACACAAAACACAGGCATAGAATTTAGTAAAACATTCACTTGTAGTAAGAGAACAGTGATAAACAGTAGCAGCTTACCCCTCTAGCAAATTCAACAATGATGTAACTCCCATCAAATTTTCGGCCATCAAGGTCATGCCTTGCATCATCTGCATCCCGAGGATCACTGAACTCCTGCAGTAAGATCCAGCAAACCAAGACACAGGGGTGGCCTTAAATGTGAAAAATAATTAAGTACTGATTATTAATCAGAAATGATACAGGAGGACAACTTGCAAGTTTAGGGAGTGACTTACAATGAAGCCAAAGTCCGTCTTCAGATCCACATTGCGCAATCTGGGAGAATGGTTGGCAGAAACAATAATACGTCATGATTCAAGTAATGAAAATGTAACGCCAGCCAGTTGTCAAACTGAACACCACTTTGCCAAATGTTCTTTTCATAAAAAGTAGATGGCATTAATTTTAAAAAATATTGCCAAAATCTGCCTAAAATGTGGACCAGCAGACACCAATTCCACCAATGGCACAATCTCACCAGACACTGAAGTGGGTGACAGTCCACAGACCTTCAACAAGATTATCAATTAAAACTCATAAGAGACTGTTGTATCTGATGGAAATTTGACAACGGAAAAAGGGAAACAAAAGGCCAAGAAGAACTGAAATTGATATAGCAATGCGGCAGCATTAATTCCAAAAAAATAAATGCAACACCTAATAACACCACGTATCAGTAGAATCATCCAGGAAAGTAATACCAAAACCATAAACTTTTGTTCTCCAATTGTTAGCAAAGACAAACAAAGCAGAATCAACCCTTTTATACACTTTACACAATGATGTGCATTCATGTCACAATTCATAATAAACAGTGAAAACCTATTTGCAGCAGGCATAAAAGGCATCAGCCACAGCCCACAGTCACTAGAGTTCTATTAGGAAGAAGAGTATTTGTCGAGATGAATTTGGGTGCCTATTTTCTTCTTAATATAGAGCCACATAATTCCTCCTATGCTGGTCCTTTTTTAGGCCTGGTTTGGATGTTGTCAGATTCTCCTCAATCCACATGTGTTGGGGTTGAGTGGTGTGGAATTTACTTCAAGTTTCACTCCAATCCACCTCAATACATGTGGATTGATGTGAATCCGACTTCATCCAAACAAGACCTTAACAAGGAACATAGCCTGTAGACCAGAAAGGGAATATGTATATTGTGAAGCACTCATGTATCTATAGGAAACAACCTTTTTTATTTTCTACCAGTGAGCTAAAAAGAGCACCTGAATAGGCATGAAGTTAAAATGTTACACTAGTATATAGTAAATAAAAATGTAGCAGTTTATAATTTTGGCTACACCAATGACGAAGAACAAAAAGTTGTACTCTTAGATAATATACAAATTGGAAGTCACAAAACAAATAGCCTGAGCAAATTGCTTGACACTTGAGAGTACATATATTACCCACCTCTTTTCTTAAATATATGATGTTTAGAACAAACTCATAATTAGTTCATTTTTTGAACTACTTAGCTTGTCCTAAATGTCATATACTTGACACCAGAGGTAGGGCTTATCGATAATAATGTGACTCGCTTTTCAGAATCAGTTCCAACTGGTGCGGATCATTTGCAAAATAACGATGGATTTCGGAACACAGGCGAAACCAAGCAGTTGAATGACATTCAGGAGCAACTCCAGCTACAAATACAGAATGTCAAAGCCCAGAACTACTTTACTCACCTCCCATATTTGCTGAAAAGGTCCTCAAGATCCTGTGTCGGGTATGTGGAGAAAGTTGGCCCACGTACAACTTGGTGTTACTTCCATGTCGACCATGGCGGTCATATCGTCGTTGTAATCGTATCGGTCATCGTATCGAGGCATTATGCACTGCAAGTCAATCAAATGTCAGGTTGCAACACTTGCACAGAGATCATCTTTTGTCACAGAAACATGCAGATAACCTTGCACGGACCTGGTTGATACAATAGACCTCAATATTAGACAAGTTTTCCCTAATCATGCTCCTACCGTGGAACATCCATACATAACACACATGAATATACTTCTATAAATTTAAAAGGCCCCCCTTTCACAATTGGCCTCCATCCTAGGAACAAATTTGTGTCAATCCTAGAATTCTCTTGGCAAAGGAAGAAAAGGAAAAGAGAATGCAGCATAAAGACGAATTTTAAATGATCAGACACAAATCAACTCTCATTTCAGATGATTCCAGAAACAGCACACGTGCCGCAGGCCCGTGACTAAACTAATGGAACAATTATCATCATACATTCATACATGCACCAAATTCACGTTCAAGACCCTAAATAAGACAAACGGCAAACCAACAAATGATGCAATCAGAACCGTAATTTGGCATGATCCCCTGTCACAATTAGGCCCGTACCACAACGATGAATCCTGAACTTTCTACTCGACTCTTTCTCCCTCTTTTTTTTTTAAAAAAAAAATCAGTAGGGTTTTTGCTTACACCGCTCGTGTTTGCCTAAAAACCCCCGACGAATCCGCGGAAAATTAAGCCACGGAGAACAAGCGCCAACTGGGAAAGCGAGACGAGCCCACTCGGCGACTCCCGGAGAATGCTAGGCAGTGTACACGAACGAGAGGGAATCGAGAGGTCCGAGGCGGTGAAGAGCACGCACCTCCCGAGGATGCGAGCGGCGGTGTCGCGGGAGGGGAACCCTAGTCGGCGATCCGCGGCGACGGCGAGGCAAAGAGAGGAGAGTGAGGCGGAGCCGACCGCGTCCGGTCCCGCGGGGGTTTATGGCTAGGTGAACTTTGAAGGGCCCGCGGGCCGCGATTTACATGGGCCGGTACATGGATGAGAAGATTGTCACTTTTTTCTTTCATCTATTTTTTTTTGTTATTATTCTAAAAAAATCTATTTTATTATTATTTATTTTCTTGGATGGGAAGTTCGTTTCTTATTACTCATTGCTCAAACTTTAGGTGCCATTTCGATATTGGGATTGGGATATAGGGGGTGAGATAGGGAAAGGGAAATGAATGAATGACTATTAAATGTGATATGAAGAGCCGATGGCTATGAAGTAATATTTCCTATCCCTATCCCAATGTGTATCCCTATCCAAACGGTTTGCTAGATTTTCTTTTGTCATCCTAGATATTTTGTTTTAAAAAATACTTAGCACTAGGACGTCTCAAAATAGAAGTTGTTCACACTTTCTAAGAAGTCAACTATTTTCAAACTTTCACTAATTATATATAAGATTATATTAATACTTATAGTAGATAATTAATATCATTATATAGACCGTTGAATATAAACTGGATGTGTATTTTCTATAAATTTAGTCAAAGTTAAAAAAATAATTTCCACGCATCCTAAAAGCAACTTTCTTTCAGGATGTAGAGAGTATTGTGATTATATGGGTGGCTTGGGCAGTTTTTCGACGCCTCTTCCTAAAGCCTCCAACGCGCCCAAGGTTACTTAGGGTGTGATTGGTTTGCTTGATTGGTTGCTTGAGCGTCGTGGAGGGATGGAAGGATTGTATTTGTAGTGGGTCGAATGGCCCTTTACACTCGGTTGGGGCAACCATCACACCCTTAGAATCGAGCCGGGATTAGCTCTTTGTCAAGCCGGGTTATCTCAAGAACATATGTCCATTAGGCGATTTTAGTGGTGAGTTTCACAACATTAATTTACACCGACGTGGTCATATGAAATGAGATGAAATTTAGATGAAACAACTCACGGAGAATTCCATTTCATGGTTTGATAAGCATTTAATTTTCACAATAAGAGCGACCCTTAATAAGTGTCGACAAGAAGAAAATGATTATAACCTTGAATAGCAACGTGAAGCCCGAGCTCAAAAGGACAGGCGGGCGGATCCGGGATGGGTTCTCTTCCACCTCGCGACAAGGGCTCGGCGTCTGAGGCGATCGGTGGGAACCCGAGGAACGAGCCATGGTGATGCGGCCGCACGCGTCTCGGGCGCACCCAAGGAGTCAGGGGGGGTGCACGCTCGGCTCAGCCACCCAGGGGCATTAGCGGAATCTGAGTGAGTTGCTTTTCGCCTCGCGCCATGGGTCCAGATCTCGACTCCTTGGCAGTCGATGACCTCTGGGCCATGGGGGTCCCTAGGCGGTAGGGAATCGAGAAGGATATCCCCCGTGCTCCGTGTCCTTTTCGTCGTCAAAACAGCGCTTCCCACCCCTCGGTTTGGTGGCGGCGCTAACCCTAAGCGGAACCTATCGATCCGCCAGCGGGGGCCGGGCCGTTGATCAGTGCAGGACTCGACGAGGAGCGGTGCGGGAGGACCGACGGTGAAGGAAGGGCGTGACACAGCGCGACTACCCACGAGGTAAGGGATCATCCTGATGCTGATCTAAGCGAACGCGTTGTTCATCTATGGGTACGTAGCTTAGAAGCTGGTGTAGCAGAGGAAATTGTGGTAAAGCGCACTATGAGCAATAATCCTATAGTTCCTGATTCAGCTCCCCTCTGTGGAGGTGCTCAGGAGAGATCCATATGGTCTACATTAGGAGGTGATACTCGTTCGTTTTTACAGGTTGTTCAGGCTCCTCCGAAGCCTGTCAATAACATGAATCGCAAAACATACAATGTGGATCGTAACAACAGGTTTGAGGGGAACAGAGGAAGGGAGTTCAGGAACAACTGGTATCGTCCAGGCAACCGGAACTGGGTCCCAAGAGGTGGTGATAGAGGTGGGAGGTTTCAGGGTGCAGGTAGAGGCAGGGGGGAAAGAGATTTCAGAGATCAAAATTATCGCGTCTTGAACCGGTAGCCCCTGGCGAAAAAAAGAGAAAGGGTTGAAGTGCAAGGGAATAGAGGAGTGGGAGGAAATCAAATGAACAAGCAAGTGGTTGAGATTCAACAAACAGTAGAATCAAGGGAAGGTGATACCTCTGTCAATAACAGGGAACAAGTTGTGGTGGGGGAGATTCAAGGAAAATCTGCTACTGAGGCTGGAACAAAGCAGAATATCACAGAACATCAGGATGGCTCCTTATGCTGTCAGAAGTGTGGCAAAGTAGGGCATAAATCTGCAAACTGTCTTAATCCAGTTATATGCTCTAGATGCAAAACTGAAGGACATGTACCGAGGGTATGTGACAAGAAGATGCCCTGGGAATTCATTGCTCCATTCTATGGACTGTCTGCTTATGGACAGGGTTTTCATGTGATAGAAAGTGCAAGCATCAGATGAAGGAATCAAAGATATGTCAAATGTGGCCTTAGTATCAGTTCTGGTAGGGGATGTTTCAGCTAAACAAATTGATTTTGAGTTTTCTGAAAGCTGGAAAGCAATCTACACCGAGATGGTATGCAAAAGAAATTTTGGTGAAAAGAAATATGAGATGAGATTCCCCAATGAGGACGAGCTCTAGAGGATGTAACTCATTTTATAGAGATGATGATGAGAAGCGTACACTGAAAAGTGATAAAGGTGGAAAAATGGAACCCTGCAATTGGTTCTAAAAGAGCACTAGATGTGGCTTGGTTTAGGATATCTAACATCCGACCAAAAAAAAGATCATATGCCAATGTTTGCATGGTTGCTTCAAAAGTTGGCTTACCATTAGAAGTTGATAAGGACAGCTTAACCAAAAATGATTATGTTAGGGTGAAGATTGGATGCATGGATGTAACTAAAGTACCGCAACTGTCACTGGTCTGTTGGACTTTCTATTCTATGATTATGTTTTCCAGAGGGAAGTGATTCAGGAAGGTCACACCACTCAGGCTGGCAATCAATGGATCAGGGATGGCAGGGACAATGCAAGGGATGATGCTCCATCCCCAAAAAAACAAAGGACTGGGCAGGAAAAGATCTTTGGACAAACTAACACTAAGCAAAATGTCATTACAGGAAGTTCAAACAAACATAAACAGAAGGAGGATGTGGGTACTAGCAAAGGAGTACAACAAGGTACCCAAGACAACAAGGAAGCCAAGCAAGCATCACAGGCTAGCTATGGAAGTGAGTATGATGAGTTTATTGATGGGGATCTGGTATCTCCAAATACTGGAAGACTGAGATTAGGAAGTTATGAAACAATCCAAATTGGAAGTGTTAGTTGCATCAATATTGGTGGCAACACTAACACAATCATCAATGAGTATGGCTCAAACTTCACGAAATATAAGTAAGACCCTTTGGTTACTTGTGAGTTGAAGCAAAAGCTGAATCAGATGGGTGCAAGCTCTTTCTTTCAGATTGGGGATCATCTGGGATTTCAGAATGGCAAAAAGAAGCTCTCCACCATTGAAGAGAAAAAAGAGGAAGATATTGAGAACACAAGGGCAGTCTCAATGAGTCCCATGAAAGGTAGTCAGGAAGCTCCTGAATTGGGTTTGTCCAGTCAAGAGGAGTCTATCATGGAGGACAATCAAACTGTTAAAGATGACAAGATCCCAGAAAGTCTTAAGCTGGTTGAAGAGACAGTGGATGCTTTGGAAAATACAGCAAGTGTGGCTGAAAAAATAATGGCAGAAGTGGTTTTCCCATCCAATGACAAAGACAAAACTGATGATATGCAAATTGAAATGAGAGAGAGTTCTGCATGGGATAACCAGAATACAGAGAACACACATGAAATAGCTAAGAGGCAGCAGGAAGACAAAAGTGAATGGTACAAGTGGCAGGATGTGAGGCAAAGCAAGAGAATCCAAGCTATTGGGATTTCTCATAAAAAGACAGTCATTCAAGAACAGAAGAAGACAACAAAGGAGAGCAACATTGAAGGTATTACAGTTGATTCTCATAACTCCTTTGCTATTCTTTCAAATATCCAGTTATCTGAGATAGCTAGTAAAATGGGCATTAAGAATGACCCTCAAAATTTTGAGAAAATTGAGTTACTCAAGGATCTGGAAATAGCAAGGATGAAACTAAATGAAGCAGTCACAAGTAACAACATTTCTAGTACTCTGAGGAGGGAGAAAATGGTATAGTGGAGGATCATAATGTCTTTGGAGTGGGATTCGATGACTCTATCAATGAGTCCTATATCAAAATCCCCAAAGCAATAAAAAAAAAAAGTAAATCTGCTAAAAAGAAAAGAAGGAAAACCTTGGCTTTCGGGGAGTTATCCTATTGATAACTTGATTTCGAAGAAGGAGATAAGTCAAAGGTTAGCCCCGGACTTAATCTCAAAAAGAAGAACAAATTAAAAAAGTTATCCAATGATAGGAATCATTTGGGCTGTAGAGGGGTGTCAAAAAGGGTCTCGGCTCCTTTATTAAAGAGCTAATTTGGGACCATAAAGCGAGAATTCATTTGTTTGCGGGAGACCATGAAAAGGTCCTATCTTTGCTTCTTTCTTTAGGAAAATTGACAATGGTAATGACTTCAATTGGTTTTGGACCCCATCTAATGGGAAAAATCAGGGGAATGTTAAGTGGGGTGAGAAAGGAAAGATTTGATGTTGAAAGCTTTGAGAATGGACAATATATGATAATTGCAAATGTATATGATAAAAAACTCAATAAGCATCTGTCTCTGGGTAATGTGTATGGCCCTGCCCATGATGACCTGAAAAATGATTTCCTAATTGAGTTATCCGAGGTTACGCTTTAAGGTTAAATACCCCTTACTCCTTGGGGGATTTTAACATCGAGATACGATTCCGAAAAAAAACGAAACTTCTCGAGAATAATTTTTCTCTGTCTTTAATCAAATTATTAACTCATATAAACTTAGAGATTTGCCTCTTTCTGGTGGTAAGTACACCTGGACTAGTAATGAAATAACCCAACTTTGGAGAAACTTGTGAGTGCTAATCTCAAGCTCTTGGGAATCTGAATTCCCCTTGTGCAACCTCGAGAAAGATTCCTAGATATATGTCCGATCACAATCCTTTGATTGTCGAAGCGATCTAGAACAACACATTGGATCAAGGCATTTTTGTTTTGAGACCTCTTGGCTCAAACATAAGGATTTTGACAACAAAGTAAAGAAAATTTGGAGTAGAAAGGTAACTGCTAAATCTGCTCTTGATGTGTGGTGTATCAAAATTGATAGAATCAAAAAGTTCTTAAAGGGTGGGGATTGAGCCTTAAGGGTCATACCAGAAAATACAAGAAAATCTTAAAAGAAGAATTGGAGATATTAGAAAAAGAAGAAGAAAATTATCCCCTTGATCATATTAAGTTGGATAGAAAATCTTTTATCCAAGGAGAACTTTTGAGATTAATGGAAGAAGAAGAGTTGTATTGGCACAAGAGAGCTAATAGCAATTGGCTCCTTCACGGTGATTGTAACACAGCTTTTTTTCATAGAATTGCCAATGGAAAGAAAAGAAAAAAATACCATATACTCCTTGAATCATGAAGGTAGAACTATTGAGGGGGATGATGCTTTAGTTGAACATGCCTCTAATTTTTATAAGGAGTTGTTTGGACCCTCCGAGCGACCAACTTCCAATTGGATCATTTGTTGGGATTAGGAGGAAAAAGTTCTTGAAAGAGGAAAATGAAGAGCTGGAAAAAAAAGTTTAGTGAAACTGAAATTAAAAGGGCAATATTTTCAATGGAAAAAATACTGCTCCCTGGGCACGATCATATCCCCATTGAGTTCTACCAACCTTTGTTGGGAAATAGTCAAAAGTGACAGTGTTGCCTTTGTTTGAGGACTTTCACAACTGTGACTTTGACATTGGTAGGGTCAATTATGGAGTGATCTCTCTCCTCCCAAAAGTCAAAGATGCAAATAGCATTAAACAAGTATAGGCCAATTTTACTGCTGAATGTGAGCTATAAAATTTTTACTAAGGCATTGACCACGAGATTGGAAAGTGTCATGAGCGGGATAACTAATAAGTGCCAATCGGCTTTATAAAAAGACAGAAATATTATGGATGGAATCTTCATTCTTCATGAGGTTCTCCATGACACCAAAGTCAAAAAGAAGGATGGCCTGATTTTAAAACTGGATTTCGAGAAAGCATATGATAAATTAAACTGAAACTTCCTTCGAGGGAATGCATGAAACAAAGAGGGTTTGGGCGAGAAATGGTGCAATTGGGTGCGAGATGGTGATGAATACTGTAATGCTGTGAGCATCAAAGTTAATAATAAGGTTGGACGATACTTCAAATCTAAGAGAGGAGTAAGACAGGGGGATCCCTTGTCTCCCTTCCTGTTTAATATAGCTGCTGATTCTCTGGCAAAAATGGTCAATATGGCTCAAAAGAATGGTCCGATCAAAGGGCTAGTTCACGAATACATAGAAAATGGAATAGCTATTTTACAATATGCAGATGATACTTGTCTTATGTATCCAGGATAATAAAGAGCAAGCTACTAATATGAAATGGCTTCTGTATATCTATCTATACTATAAAAGAGCGAAGGAATTAGGTGACGCCATGTCGCAATCTAATCCATCGGATCAGACTGATCATCCCATCTAATGGTTCTCGGATATGGACCGACCTCAGGCTACAGGGTGTTTCCCTCTCCTTCGCTTATCCATCTATGCCGCACGCCTCCGCAGCAATCGCGGCTCCCAAACGGCGCTACACATCCCGATACGACGCGAAGCATCCCTCCGAGAACCGGGAACCCACGAACGTCCCCGCACTCTCGCTTCCTCGCGAGGCAGGCGGCCCACGCGGCAACCGCCGGGCTCGATCGTGTATCCACCCCTCGCGAGGCAGGCAGGCCTGTGTATCCCTCCCGCCGCGGCGTTTCTCTCTCCCTGCCAACATGCTGGAGTCATCGGCGCCGGAGTTGAGGATGGCCACCGCCAGGATCGGAGAACTATCCAGGTACGATTGCGCCGCCATGTCGCATCTCCCGAAACGCTGCCCACTGCCCTCCCCACCAGGACAGAAACCGTTACTCGCTGCTGCTCCAGGGGCCACCCCTTCCCATCAAGATTCGAGGCGGCCGTGCCCGCGGAATTCGCAGCAGCGGCGGAGCCCAAGACGGTGTCGCAGCAGCAGCAGCCCCACATGACGAAGAAAGTTGAGGAGGAGGATGATCTGCGCCTGCACTGGGGCCTTCGTGCGGAACTTGCATGCCATCCTCTTCCTCCAGTCCACGCTCACGACAACCATCCAAGCCACCGCCTGCTTTGTCCACCCCAATACTCATACCACCCGCGTGCAGCGTGCTACCATGGATGGTGTATGTTTGCAGGATTCTTTCCAAGATTTATTCCTAATATTCATTCCTAATATTCCTTCACGGTTGTTTTGATTTCTCCTAGATATCCTTCGACATCAGAGATAGATCCGACCATAGCCCTGGCCTCGAGGTCCGCCTTCACCACGTGGAAGAACGTTTTCCGGGAGTTAGACGCTCTCAGCGTGTGGGCGACAAGATCAGGAGGCAACATGTCCACGGTGCTCGCATTGCAGTTAGTAGTTTCCCTGCTGAATAATATTGCTCAATATATTTTCAGGCTACTTACGTGTCATGGCCTCTTCACAAGAAGGGATCTTGAGGAGGCCGAGTGCACAGTTAAGGAGCAATACCCAATCTCATCTTAGTCTGCTATTTTAAATCCCAATCTCTAATTCTTTTGTACATGCGGCAGATGGCTTTGATTGTGATGCTTCCTTGAAGATCCTACTATTTTTGGTGGCAGATCCTGTGGCTCACGGGTAGTTTCTTCTGAGCCCTCTCCAAATTCGAGAAAGACATAGCCATTACAGGCCAATCTGGTGGCAATGGTCAGTTTTCTCAGTAACAGTGATGCGGCAGGGATGATACACATCCCCTTGCGTACCTTGCAGCATCGCTGGTGTCACTTGCCAGTGCGGTGATGGCTCCTTCCTCCTATTTGCATTTCGTTTTGAAAAAGAAAGTAAAAAAAAACATGATTTGAGTGCAGGGAGGCAAGCTGCTGGAGGTCGGAAATTTTTTGCCTCTGCGCTACTACTTTTATGCCTTTTGATTTTTTATTAATATCCTTTTACTTCATGTTTGGATAACTGGCAGAGCATAATAACCAGTTTAAGCTTCGATGGTTTTAGGTATGCCATATGCTTTGAGTTATTCAGAGTTGTTAAACTTTATTTTCATTGCGTTTGTTGCTTGGTAATATTTTATACTGTTCAGATTTGGACATTGTACACAGGTTCAAAAAAAGAACTTGTTCCCACAAACCACGAACTTGGGCCTTCCTAATTAGTGCGGCGGCATTTCTCACTTCTTTAAATCTGTTGAGGCTATCACATGTTCCTGATTTTTGGGAAAAGATTTTCCCCTTGAAATGTGTAATGTGTATGTCAGATTAGTTGAAGCTGTTTCTACCGCCATGTAGAGTTGGGTGTTCTAAAATTTGAAGGTTTAAATAATATAATTACTGCCACATTGTGTGATCATGCTTCCTTTTTGGGTCTATATTTAGTATAATGTATCGTGTATAGAAAAAGTGATGCTTCCCGTTTGGCAGCACCGGTATATGCTCCAAGATTTGATTGTATCTTTGCTTTCTTTTCATTTACCATGAATGTTAACTACACAATTATATACTCTTTCTTAATTTTTGCGCGCCTAGATGTTTCAAAGATACATCAGTTTTGAAAAAAAGAGTAAAAAAACATGATTTGAGTGCAGGGAGGCAAGCTGCTGGAGGTCTCATTATTTGGAAATTTTGCCTCTGCGCTACTACTTTTATGCCTTTTGATTTTTTTATTAATATCCTTTTACTTCATGTTTGGATAACTGGCAGAGCATAATAACCAGTTTAAGCTTCGATGGTTTTAGGTATGCCATATATATGCTTTGAGTTATTCAGAGTTGTTAAACTTTATTTTCATTGCGTTTGTTGCTTGGTAATATTTTATACTGTTCAGATTTGGACATTGTACACAGGTTCAAAAAAGAACTTGTTCCCTTTTTTTTTAATGAACAAGAATTGTTCCCATAAACCACGAACTTGGGCCTTCTAATTAGTGCGGCGGCATTTCTCACTTCTTTAAATCTGTTGAGGCTATCACATGTTTCTGATTTTTGGGAAAAGATTTTCCCCTTGAAATGTGTAATGTGTATGTCAGATTAGTTGAAGCTGTTTCTACCGCCATGTAGAGTTGGGTGTTCTAAAATTTGAAGGTTTAAATAATATAATTACTGCCACATTGTGTGATCATGCTTCCTTTTTGGGTCTATATTTAGTATAATGTATCGTGTATAGAAAAAAGTGATGCTTCCCGTTTGGCCGCACCGGTATATGCTCCAAGATTTGATTGTATCTTTGCTTTCTTTTCATTTACCATGAATGTTAACTACACAATTATATAATCTTTCTTAATTTTTTGCCGCACCTAGATGTTTCAAAGATACATCTTTCGGTGTTCACAGATCAGGTTGGATGGAAATTTGGTGCTGATGAATGGATTTGATAGGTCAGATAAAGAGCAGAAGGCACAAAAATATGATTTATATCATGTCTTGTTTCTTTGCTTGTTAAATGGCACCTTATTTGGGAGATTTACTTCCAAAACCTGCTCCTCTTTCTACTGCAACATCGTGGCTCCATATTTCTATGGATTCATACTTTATTATGTTATCACTTTCCAATTTAGAAAATGAAAAACCTTGATCTGATTGATTCTTTGCAGTTCTTGGTCAGCTTGATTATTAGTTAGTTTGAGTGAATTTTGATAGCACTTCGTGCACAATTATTTCCCTTCCGATTTACATTTTTAATGTTAATCTTTAATTGACTAATAAAGTTGTGTGCTGTGAGGGCTACTCATCTATCTTCAAGTCAGTTCTAGACTTGCTTGTGGTATGTCCTAACTCCTGCCTGGTGTTGTTGAGCATTGTTACAAATAATAACTTGCTTTATTAATTGATCTTATTCAAGTAACTTATGTGTCAAATTCTGCAGGTGCTAATTCAGTTGATATGGCCACATCAGAAAAGTGAAATCAACAAAACTCGGTTCAGATGATATATGACATTTTATTTCAGCGATGTCCCATATGTCTCATTTTTTTAACTAATAATGTTTAAAATACTTGTAAAATGATTTTGCTGCCAGCTGGTTGACTATGACAATAGTGATGAGTTTGAGACTGCTTCCATGCATTACAAAAAATTAGGCTTTATGGTTAAGATCTATGCATTTTTTTTTTTCCCTATGAAACTGTTTCAGTAGTTAATAGTTATACTAATTGGATTCAATTGTGCAAGATTTTTTAATAGACACGTGCGTGCCGCACGTGCGTCTCCACTAGTGTATGAAAACATGTCTGGCCTCAAAATCAATTTTGCAAAGAGTGAAGTCATGATGATCAGTCAAGATGATGGTAAAAACCTAGATTTTGCGAACATGTTTAATTGTGCTATTGGCAATTGGCCCATGAAATATCTTGGTGTACCTGTTGCTGGATCTAGATTACATGTCTCTGATTGGCTGTCTATTTGTGAAAAGGTCCTTAAAAGGCTAGATGGTTGGAAAGGAAATGCTTTGAGTTTTGGTGGTAGACTTACTCTCATAAACTCATGTCTAAGCAATCTCCCAATATATGCTATGTCTATGTTTTTGCTGCCTCTGACAGTCATTAACAAAATAGACAAAGCTAGGAGATGCTTTTTTTGGCAGGGGGGCAATATAAAGAGAAAATATCATCTAGTTAAATGGTCCATTATCACTAAGTGCAGGAAGAAAGGGGGTTTGGGCATCAAAGATTTGAGAAGAATGAATATAAGCCTCCTCTGCAAATGGTGGTGGAAAGTAGAGCATGGAAATGGCATCTGGAATGAGATTATAAATAAGAAATATCTGAAGAAAGGAATGATAGCTCTTAGCACAGTAAATCAGAAAAACTCTCCTGTATGGAATGACCTTCTCAAAATTAGGCACATATACCTAAGGGGGAGAACAGTAAGTGTGGGTAATGGGAGGACCACTAGCTTTTGGCATGATAAATGGATTGGAAATGTCTCCTTAGTAGACAAATTTCCAGAGCTATATGATATCAACAATGAACAACACATGTCAGTGGCTGATATCAAAAATAAAGGGTGGAGATTATCCTTTAGAAGATGGTTGTATGAGGACCTTCAGTCCCAATTTAGAAGGCTTTATGACATTATTTTCAGATGTGATATTAATGAGGAAAGAGATAAACCCAGATGGGAGTGGGAAAAATCTGGGATTTTCTCTGTAAAGTCTGTGTATAAATATCTTAGCAGACATGAATACGGTTTAAACAACAAAAGGATTTGGAAGGCCAGGCTTCCTCTCAAAATCAAAATCTTCATGTGGTTAGCCATTAACAATGCCATTCTAACTAAAGATAACCTCATTAAAAGGAAGTGGTCTGGATCACCCAAATGCTATTTTTGTAATGAGAATGAAAGCATTCATCACTTGTTTTTTGAATGCTGCTCTGCTAAATACATCTGGAGCCTTTTAGCTCATTCCTTTGGGGTGGACTTTAGACCTGCTAATCTAGTGCAATTCTGGGCATGGGCAGATATTATTCTGTATAAAGCACAAGAGATGCATGCCATTGGGCTTGCTGCCGTTTTTTGGGCAATATGGCGAATGAGAAATCTTGTGTGTTTTGAGAAAAAAAGAATTCAATCTCCTACCGAGATTGTATGTTTAATGTGTGCATTTCTTACATATTGGGCAGGACTACTTCGTGAAGACTTGAAGGAACAAGTTATTCAAGGGGCTGAAGTGATCAAGAGCACTGCGCCGATCTTCCATAAACAGATGCACCCAATGGTGGACCAGGAGATGCAGCTTATCCCGTTTCAGGGTTAAAGCTCGAAACCAGGCCTTCTGCTGATCAAGTCATCACTTCGCGGAAGGATTCTGAGCTTTGCTAGTTCACTTTTGTTGCAGACTTTGTTAGCTTAAGTTTCTCGGTATTGCTCGATGTGAGCAGTTTATCTTCCAGTTATCCGGTTTTGTAATAGGATTAAGCAGCAGTAACCCTGTCATGGTTCGGTTTGGCCCCCCCCTCTTGTGCTCCCTGGGGGGGAGCAAACTCTGTAGGCGTTCGGGAAATCTCCAAAACTCGTGAACTGGTTTCTTTCTGTAATTTCGTTACTATCGTAATGAAATTCAGTTTTACCGTTGTGGAAAAAAAAAGTGTCGACAAGAAGTGTACAAGAGCGTTCGGCAGACGATAGGCCACGCGCGCGCGCCACCGTGGATAAGAATCCTGAAGCTTGTTGCGCTCTCCCGTCCGCACTCTCCGGCCTCCATCCCATGGCGGCTCATCCCCTCCTCTCCTCTGCGCTTCGTCTTCCCCCTCTAGCTGTAGCTGTAGCCGTAGGGGAAGGGAACCGCGTTCCCCGGCTGTGCGTGAGGTCAGCCCGTCCAGTTGGCGGGAGGGTGAGGTCCCTGAGCGTGAGGTGCGAGCAGGGAGCCAAGGGCGGCGGCGGCGGCGGGCTGGACGTGTGGCTGAGCCGTGGCGCCATGCTGGGCTTCGTCGGGGTGGTCACCGTGGAGCTGACCACCGGCAAAGGCGTGCTTCAGGTATGTGTGGCTTGTCTTTCGTTCTTGCTTGCTTTGTCTAACAGCATACAGACAATTCTCATGGTTGATTAACGGGCTAGTTAATCTTTGATTGCCGGCGCAGAATGTGGGATTGACGGCGCCGCTGCCGACGCTGGCGGTGGCGCTCACCGGCGTCGTCGGCGTCCTCACGGCTTTCCTCATCTTCCAGTCTGGGACGCGGGACTGATGGACATGGACGAACTCACAGAGCTGTCGGCCGACAGGCACCTTCTTAATCCTAGCTCCCAACTCTCCACACAAGGCATGCATATGCCTATCAGAGTCTTTCTTGTACCATGTATGTCTATGCATTTGTTTCAGCAAGGCACAACAAGAATCTCACAACCATTTGCAGATAATTAACACATGTTCCTACACTAAATGCTTCAACCATTCGCTACATCATCCAGTGGGCTTAACATTTGACAGGCAGCACTACAGAAAAGATGGTTGCTACAGCTACGGCCTATGGCCCAATGTCGTAGTCTCAGTATACATGATATGCACTGCAAAATTGCTGAGCCTCATCTTCTTGATCATCTTTATCAAATCCTCCAAGAAAACTGAAAAATAAATCAAACTAAGTTGTACCTGAAAAGCATTGGAAAGCTCAGTTATATTACTGCAAAATTATCCAAGTCACATGTAACTAGAGAACAGGGATTAAGCTAGAGTTTCTTAAGTAGTAGCAATAGTAGTCAACAGAAGTAAAAGAAACTAATGGACTGAAGCAGTCTCGACTATTCATAACAGAGATACGTATGGTTTTGGGTATGCCCTGTATAAAGCATGTCGCATGGATATATATAACCAGATAATCGTGTAATGCTAAGAAAACTATTCGAATTTAGAATTTCATCCATTTTTATTGGTATCTAGCTGGCTACCCAGCTACTTGCAGTTGCACAAGACAGAACCAGATCGATACCATTTTGCTAAAACTTGCTTGTGGCAAAGAAAGCAGTGCACAGAAAGTAGTAGACAGAAGCACAGTTTAATTCTTTTGCTAACACAGCCTGGACATATTGTTTCAAAATAAATCACATTGTGAATTTATTTATCCTTATACGATTTCTAATTTAAAGCTTTGGTTCACTACGGGTGTCAGACGATGAAGGACTAAACATAAAAAAAGACTGTAAAAAGACCAAAGTAGTCTTCCTTTTCCCCTCCATCTACAAGTTCAGTCCCGGACCTCCCGGTCCAACTGTGCTGTGAGGTCTCGGCCGATCGATCAGAGGGACCTCTCGCTGTGGTCCAAAGACCAAGAGCAGCCTCGTCATCTACTCATCATCAGTGTAGTGTAGCTCCACCAACAAGTTGCCGCATGATCCTTTAATTTCCTGTTGGGAATAAGTACAATTGGTGGGAACTGCTGCGAGCCGACTAATTTTCGCGTTCAAAGTTGGCATCTAGAGATGCATTGCAAGTCAACTTTCATTGCATTCCATGGGTTTTTCGTCGTCCATGAGCCGTTTTATCAGACTTTGCAAACTCTAATTAGCATCGATCAATGCCGCCAAACTTAGCCACTTTTAGTAGGGATTCTTACCGTGAGCCATAAAGCAAAATTATATCTAACACACAAGATTTAAACTATCCCTGCATCTGATGATTCTCACGGTCATGCACGTACCTACGTCGTATGCAGATTTAAAATGTAGGCAATTGTGTTAAACTTTGTTGCCAAAATCTTTGAAAAAATAATCTATAAGATTAATGTTGAAACCTCAGAATTATTCAAAACAGAGGTAATAAAATCACAAAGAATGAACCAACAAAAGCGAGGGCAAATCCACCAGAGCAAAATTGTCCGTTCATCTCAGAATTAACACAGTAGAATATAGGGGCAAAAAACACGAAACGAAAAAAAAAAAGGAGGCAAAATCACCACAATTATATCTTTACCCGATGGCCGATGCCCTTGCCCGGCCTCTTCTCTAATCCCTTTGTTCATATTTTCTTCCTTTTCTTTCTCAGTACTTGGCTCTCTTCATCGTCGTCTGACACACAAGATCCACAGCATCCATATGAATGGGTGATGCATGGGTGTTCATCATTTTCTTCCTTTTCAGACTAGCCAATATGGTTGGGAAAGTGTCAAGTGTGGTATCCGGTCTTAGCATGGTCCAGCAGCTGATGAGGAAGCAACTTGGTACTGATGGACAATTACTGGACAGACAGGCACATGGTCACTATCAGGCTAACTGTAAGAGGAGACATCACCAAGAAGCCTTTCAGATGCAATGCAACCTTTTGAATCAGTCTCTGAATCAGTCATGGGGCACATGGATGGTCACATGGCATCAAACCTTGCTTTTTATGTATCCTTGTTCATTTTTTGGTTAAAAAATGAAAAAGTGTGTATTATGGTATTTTGCAGTACGTGTATCCTGCAATTCGTGATGTTGGTCAACATATATAGTAGAGTCAAGGCTTTCAACTGTATACTATATCCTTGTCAAAAAAAAAAAAAAAAAAAAACTGTATACTATACCTGGTCCTTCCCACTTGCAGATGAACTGTGTCTACTACTAGTACTTTTGTATGTAGCTGCCCAATATTCAATATCTAACTTGTTCCTTTATTCGATGCATGTCTTGTGGATGTCACTGTTTTCGATCACGACTCGTTCAATCTTTTTCGTCTTCCAACACGTTCTCCAAAGGAGAATAGATAGAGAGTGGTTTTCCACGTGCAAGTACGTACGTGTTGATTTGATGATATTGCAGAAAACTAAACCAAAGCGTCTGTATTCCTTCTCCATGTCTCCACTCCGTGCATTTGCCAAATCAAATCATTGCACCTCGTTCGGCTGGCTGGTTCGGTCAGCCAGCAACAGTGTTTTCCTCTCACGTAAAATCAGTCCCGTCTTCTATCAGCCAGTCAGCCAACAGTATTTTTCTCTCACAATAAATCAGCCACTTCATACATTACCATGTTCCTTGTCTGAAGATCTAGATTGCAGAAAGCAAAACTTGATTTGATAGAGCCTCACTTTGATGCATGGAGAATATTGTCAGCCTCTAGTTCAAAAAAAATGAACTAGGAAGAGATGGTCCCCACCAAAATTTAAATTCATAGTTCATTTGTTTCAATTCATAAATGTTCAAATTAAATTAGCCTTCTACCTCTTGGTACAATGTGCAAAAATATAAAAAATACATACCTGGCTCGGACTTTAAAAAGCAATAAAAGTCAATTAGAACAATAAAAATAAAATAGAAAGCTACAATTATGGCTTCCCTCATGCGAGGGCTTAGCTTCTGATGACGACTCTGGCCACTTTGAACGTTGACCAGACCCTGAGCTCTGAAGCCGTTGTCAATCCACGCAAGATGCAGATGCATAGTACTAGTATCTCTTTAAGGCTCAACCACCACCAAAGTGAATAACAGGGATGTTTAACGGACTTCAGACCCAGGGGAACGCTCACAAAAAGAAGTGGATTGTGCTCATTCACAAACATCACAATCAGTGCCCTGTTAGGAGTGTAAACTGGGATCTGATTCCTGTACACTGCACTTAGAGCGAGGCTAATAGTACAGCCGGTTTGCTGGCTGTCTTTGTTCTTTACGACCTTTCGCTCAGCCTACCCTTATAACAATTAGCTCTTCATAAGTAATACATAACTCACATGTCTCACTCACAAGAGTTTATTGGTTCTTGTGCCTAATCCGACCGTGCCCTACTTACAGCCTGTTTCAACTCTCCTCTCTCCTCCACATTTACAGTTTGATATTATGGGTGTGTTTGGTTTGCCTTCCGGTCTAGCTGGCTATCTCAATGTAACCGAGGTTAGAGTGAGCTTGTATACACCTAGCCAGTATGCCTTTGTTTGGTTGCATACACATCTTAGCCTGGCTAGTTCTAGAGTGTGTTTGGTTAGATGGTTTGATTTGTGTAGAGTTACCTCTTCTCTAAGCTGGTGGACTCACCCCCTTTGAAGCATTTTGTAGAACAAGCTGGTGTGCATGTTCGGGTTGTTCACCACCACGAGCTTTCAACGATGGCGTGCTCCACCCACACGCCCGCCGCGCCATGGCGTGGCGAGGCCACTGGGTGTGGCGGAGGCGGTGGAGGACCGCCAGCGCATAGCCACCGCCGTCCCGGACCACGACCCGCCCGGATGATGCGCATTTGTCAGGTGTCGGAGGACAAAGCCTACTGGTACTCGTTGGCGCCGTCCACCGGCGCGCCCACGGCGTCCCGAACGTCGACCGCACGCGCGCCGAAGATAGCGGCGATGGTTGAGTCGCCTTGCTCGGGCGAAGACCTCCGCCGTTGTGGCAAGCGCCGCGGCCATCGCCGCTCGCTTCTGCGCCCGATCTTTGGCGGCCACCGATGCGTGTTACGGCATGCGTCGGACACCTTGGCGCCCGCGGTGGGCCTCTTCGGTTCCGCGTGGCCGCCCCGGCGAATCCGGCGCAGCTTGCCTGGCGGGTTTCAAGGAGTAGGTCGGGGTTTGGAACACGACCACGAGCGCGCGCGTGTCGTTGTGGTCGCGCTCCCACCGGGCGGCGTCCGTGGTGGAGGCGGTAACGTTGGGGAGCGCCCGACGCGGTGCGGGCGACTTGGCGGGGAGGAGGCGAGGTGGAGGTGGGTTTGGCGGCGGGGGTGAGGTATCGGGAGGCGACGGGCTTGGCTGCGGCGTTGTGGCGCCGGCGGCGTTGGAGAGCGCGGTGGAGACAATGCAGCCGACATTGGCGTTGGGGAGCAACACGGCCGGCCGGGCGGCGGCGGTGGAGGGCGTGGCCATGGTGGCGTCCGCGGAGAAGGGGAACGACGGACTGGTGAGGGAAACGACGGAGGTGACGGGAATGCTTTTGCACGTAAACTTAAAGCGCGCCGCAACCAGGCTCTATGAAGAAGGCCAAGTTGACCTTCCTACCCCTGGCCATCACTTTTTTGCCCAAAACTTTTCAACTTTGGCCTGGTCCCAAGGGTCGGACTGCAAGGCAATTGCTTCTGGTACTCGAAATGATTGTGGACCGTCCATTTTTTTCCGATCAAACGGTCACGATCATCTATTACCTCCTAGGAGGTAATAGTATTTATTTAATTTTTATTTTATCAAATAGGATAAATAATGATGATTTGAATTAAAAAAATCTTATTTATAGATTTTGTTGATGCATGCGCGCATGCATGATCTTTAAGTGATATGGTTAATCTTTTTTTTTTTTTTTGATTGATATATTCTCATTACGGTAGTAGTGTACGTGACTTTTTTTATGGAAGACTTGTAGTGTACGTTTTTTTTTTTCTTATGGAAGACTTTTAGTGTACGTGACTAGATTAGTTTGACTAACGTACGTCACACCAGCGCGTGGCTCTAAAAAGAGTACGTGTGAGAGGGGGGGTGGTGTGTGTGTGTGTGTGTGGGGGGGGTTAGGGATACGTGGTGGTTTGAAAAAAAAAAAGTCATGTTTAGAATGTAACTTGAAACTGTTGAAGAACATTTATTTTTCTTTTTAATTTGTAGCTAAAATTTATAACTAGGCTTTCTCACTCATACTAACTTCAAATGTGATGATTTTTTTCTTTTTTTTTCTAAAATCATGGTCTATCGAGGTATCATGGTGTTTTATGAATAATATTTTACTCATATTCTGTCATGAACATTTCTAAATTTGAATTTAAAAAAATGTCAACTTGAAACAACAATTTGAACATCATATGATTTCGGTTGAAGTAGCCATGAACATAAATTTTTGTAGAACTCATCAAGATGTACAATTTTTGTTTTGGTTATTTTTGAAATGACAAAACAATATTAACACTTTTCACAATATTTTGATATCTCTCTTTTTAGTTTATGAAACTAGAAAAGAGATATCTAAGATTTGTTAACAATGTTACTACTACTATGTCGGATGGAGAAATGACCAAAATAAAAAGTGTATATCCCGAGAAGTTATGAAACTTTGTAATTGACAAGTTTTTTATTTGAAATCATATTGTTACACAAAACTATGTTTTAAATTTTGAAATTTAAATCAAAAAAAAGGTATTATCATAAGAAATTTGAATTTAAAATTTGTAAGACATAGTATGGATACAATTAATTTGTGTGGAATCTCCGTGGAGTACCTCTCCTCTGTATGCGGGGAAAAAATCCCCGTGAACTACTTGGCGGCGGCGGCTCGCATGCGGGAAGTAAGCGGAGCAATCTCGTGGCCGGCGCGACGCCAGGTGTGCATGCGTGAATTAGCCCGTGAAAAGGGGGAGCGAGGGGGTTTATTTTTGGTTTTATTATAATTGTTAATTCATTTAGTAATTTGTTAAATTAAAAAAATCAGTGGTCCAGATTCAATAGAGATCTTACCTCCTAATAGGTAATTGGAGTACGCGAAGCAATGCGGGACTGCAAACCAAACAAGTCTGCTATCGAGGCCCAACCTAGTGCGGATAGCACTTTTTGGGCCAACCAAACCCACCCTATACTTGCTCTTAATACTTCCTTGCTGAAAAGTGTGGAGAGAGACTGAGAAGTAATACCTGTTTAACTGTTTTCGTAGAAGAAGAAAATTCAGAGTGCCTTCCTTCTACTGTAACGAAACAGTCCTTCCATTTTCTAGAGGTTTGTCGGCAAGAATATATGTGTCCCAGCGCACTATAAAACCCCCTTGTGCGACACCCAGCAGCATCCATGTCCAACGGCAGCTACCAGCAGCACGAGCGCTGCATACAGTAGCGCCATGACGGCATACAGTAGCGCCATGACGACGACTAAGCGCTACTCCCTGCTCGTCGTCGCCACGCTCCTCGAGACGCTGCTGGCCTCGGCCACAGCCAGCCTCGACGTCGGCTTCTACAACCAGACGTGCCCCTCCGCCGAGACCATCGTGCAGCAGACCGTCGCCGCCGCCTTCGGCAACAACTCCGGCGTCGCTCCGGCACTCATCCGCATGCACTTCCATGACTGCTTCGTCAGAGTAAGAACATATGCATGTTTATGTATTTTCTCTTTTTTTCTACATAAACTTCAGTAAGATCTTTTATACATACACAAAAAAAAAATCATGAAAAAAACTCGTTGCAGGGCTGCGACGGCTCGGTGCTGATCGACACGACGGCGAACAACACGGCGGAGAAGGACGCGGCACCCAACAACCCGAGCCTCCGGTTCTTCAACGTGGTGGACAGCGCCAAGGCGTCGCTGGAGGCCAAGTGCCCCGGCGTGGTGTCCTGCGCCGACATCCTCGCCTTCGCGGCGAGGGACAGCGTCGTGCTCACCGGTGGGCTCGGCTACCAGGTGCCGTCCGGACGCCGCGACGGCCGGGTATCCAACACCACCGAAGCCCTCAACAACCTGCCGCCGCCGTTCTTCAACGCCACACAGCTGGTGAACCGCTTCGCCGCCAAGAACCTCACGCTTGAGGACATGGTCGTCCTCTCCGGCGCACACACCCTTGGCGTCTCCCATTGCAGCAGCTTCGCCGGAGTTACCAACCAGGGCGACCGGCTCTACAACTTCAGCGGCTCAGCTGACGGGGTAATATATATATAAGAGTAACACTTATAATTCTCTAAAGAGCAAAAACTCTTATTTAGTTCTTTCTTATCCGCTTATATATCCATATCCACTGGTGCTGTGTTGTACAGATTGATCCGACAATGAGCAAGGCCTACGCGTTTCTTCTCAAGAGCATCTGCCCGTCCAACAGCAGCCAGTTCTTCCCCAACACGACGACGTTCATGGACATAATCACGCCGGAAAAGTTTGACAACAAGTACTATGTTGGCCTCACCAACAACCTGGGACTCTTTAAATCAGATGTGGCGCTGGTGACCAACACGACGATGAAGGCGCTGGTGGACTCCTTCGTTAGCAATGAGTCGACATGGAAGAGCAAGTTCGCCAAGTCCATGGTCAAGATGGGGAACATCGAGGTGCTCATCGGGACCAAGGGCGAGATCAGGCGCAACTGCAGGGTCATCAATCCTGCTAGTGCCACTGCCGATGTTCTGATCGCCAGTCAATCAGGTTCTTCAGGATTCACTGGAGTGGCTGCAAGCTAACCACACCGATTGTCAGTAGATGTGTGCATGAGCAGTGTACTGTTTGGTGTGGGATGTGATATTGCAATAAGTAATTTATGAGCAAATTAGCTGTATCACTTGCTTGCTATACACGAACACGAGACAGCACAATATTAGTGATACAAAAAAGGAGGAGGATGAAATAAAAAAGGAGGTGATCATATCACAAGTTAACTGCTTGCTGTATAACTTGCTTGCTATAAACTGAATAAAAAGGAGGTGATCATATCAGACTCTGTTGGACAACTGTGGCGTTTGATTGTGAGGATGATGAAATAAAACTGTGCCAAATCCTTTTTTTTTCGTGGCAAACATTTATGACCATCTGATTACTTATTAGTGATACAAAAAAAATTGATTGAACGTGTGTTTTGACCAAAATAATTGTTGGTCAATCGTTCTACAAAGTCCTTGCAAATTGTCGGTAGCAAGCCAGGGACCAGCGCCCTCATAGTCAATCCATGGGACCTTCATGTTAGATGTATATACACCTCTTGTAATTACTCACTATAGGGTGCTATTTGCACTTTGTACATCACCATATCTGCCTCTTCGGGCCGGGCATGGTAATAGATGAGTGGGACGAACCACGAAGGATTCGCCGATACCTGAATGGAATTTGGGGAGATAACAGAGTTTCAGACAGGGGAACAGCAAGAACAACAGTTGGATTTGGGGAAAATAGACAGAGTTTGGGTTCAGGGTTCAGACCAATGCCAAATCATAACATCTGGGGTTCATTGCAACACATTATATGGCGCACCAGATGCGGCCTGACGTCACAAGCTAACCGCCTTGTTGCCAGCTGTACCACCTTCGCTGCCAAGCCAGCTCACCCCCTGATCGCCACCGCCATAATCTCTGTTGTCGGATTTCCTTCAGACGCACTTGTGAGGCCACTGCACACCGACTTCGTCTTTGGGTGCCTCCTCTTAGTGATCCTGACAATGAGTTGGTCATTCCTAACACTTCATAAGTTACCAATCCAATTAATGACAAAGCAAAATGTGCACAGCGTAACATTGCAACTGAGCGTGACTATCATTGAATCCAACTATATAAAACAATGTATAATCCATACTGCTAATCATATTGTGTTTAATGCAATGACTGTCAGTATGTACTTGGGGCTGTGTAGTTGCTTTCTTGCAGAAGAGAACTTTATAATTCAACAAGATGAAACTTTCAAACTTTCGCACAAGTTTGGAGGTGAAACTTGTGCCCCATTAGTCGAAAGGGACTGATACAGTGTAACAGTGTCTGGAAAATATGAAGGTATTCATTGAAAAATGCACAAAGTTATGAAATGCAGTGAAATTTGAAAATCTTCATCGTACAACTCAGTGCTTGTACTGTGTTAATACAACTCAGTGCCATGTCAGACAACAGTTATAAAGTCATTTTTCTTTTAGTTTGTTCACATGGAACACCAACTATAAGTCAAGAAAGCTTGTCATCATCACTGCAAGCCGCTATAGCTATCCGCTTCTGCTTTTTCACATCATCATTATTTTGACTGTATTTTCACATCATCATTATTCATAGAGCTTTACTGTTTTCTAAGCATTGTCATTATCAAAGGAAAAAAAATTGAAGTCAATGCCGACAATTCTGATTTGAAAAGGTTACAAAAAAAGTACAGTAACTCAAGAAGAATTGTTTTTCCTTCACATTTCTGTTGCTTGCGACGTTGCATTATGAGCTTGTCACCAAAAGTGTTTTCATTAATCCTCCTTGAAGGGGTAAATTGCTTTTTTAATCTTTTAAAGTGTATAATAAGGTCTATATGTGGCTCATGGAACTCTTAATCACATCAAAGGGTAGTGATATATCTGGATCTAGCCTTGACATTACTAACGAATCAAAGAGGATGGGAACAATTGCAATGCATATGGATGCAGGATATATAAACAGATAGCTGCATTCCATCAGCAAATTAAGTCATTTCAATTAATGTATGTAATACTTTCTGTCCATATACATGCAGATAAATTAAGAACAAAGAACTTTATGACACTTATGACATCATGTTTAGGAACAAGCAATCATGTTATACAATAACTACTATATTATTGTGTGACCAATAAACATTAATTAAATAGTGAAGCAGAGGAAATTAAATAAACACGACTGATTAATATCATCATTAGGCTTCGGATGCTTCGGCAGCAAGGGCCGCGGCTCCGGCCTTGAGCTTCTTGGTGATGCCGGCGAAGTATGTACCCTGATGCCTAGCAATGGCGAGCTCCGCCACGGTGGGCATCCTGCCGCCATCGGCGCCGGCGAAGGTCCCCGCGCCATAGGGGCTACCACCACTGACCTCATCAACGCCAGGCATGCCGGTTCCAAACGTGTAACCCAGGGGCACGAAGATCATGCCATGGTGCACGAGCTGCGTGACGGCGGTGAGCGCGGTGGTCTCCTGCCCACCGCCCTGCGTGCCCGTGGCGACGAACACGCCCGCCGGCTTCCCCCGCCAGTGCCTGGTCCCGCCACAGCCCGCCCGTGGCGTCAAGGAACGCCTTCATCTGCGCCGCCATCATGCCGAACCGCGTCGGGAAGCCCAGCAGCACGCCGTCGGCGTCCGCGAGGTCGCGCGGGGAGATGACGCGGTGGTCCTCGTGTGCCGGCGGTGCGCCCATTTTTCCGAGCACGTCCTCTGGCAGCGTCTCCGCCACGCGCCACACCGTGGCGTCCACGCCGGACACCGTAGCCGCGCCCTTCTTGATCTCCTCCGCTAGCAACGCTACGTGGCCGTACGTCGAGTAGTACCTGGTGGATCGATGAAGTTACAGTGCATGGAACAGATGAAATGGATGTGCATTTGCTTCATCATATCAACTTCTATATACGACTTGTAGTATATATAGCATATCGAATTGTAGGTTGCTTACACGATGTAGATCTTAGTTGCCGCCATTGTGATGCTTTGTACACAGGACAAGAGCTTGGATCCTCTGCTTTGAGCTGAGCTCCAAGGAACTGACCCAGCTCTCTGTGCTGTTGTTGTGCTCTGGTCTCATGTGGTGATGAGTATTTATAGGGGCCAGGAGGCAGCCGGAGTTGGGATGGTTTGACTTGGATTGGACCACGATGGTTCCTGCCCGGTCATCTCTGAATCTCTTAATTTCTCTGAATTAAGAGTTGTTAACCATAGGCGGCTTTGATAGTTTAATTTGGTTTGCCACGTTAATCAATTCCAACAAAGGCTAATGATTAATTAGGGCGCCAGACGCTATCACGGCGTCATCCTGACGTCGTGTCCGGCCACCTCGTTTCGTGGAGGCTGTGATTAATTTAGAGCATCTCCAATGGTTTGACATTTGGATTTTTATTAGGGCATGTTTAAATATACCACTTTTGCTAACAAGTAGGCACCTGAAATAGTGAAATCTATGTTTGGTCTAGGCGATAGCATGATCCTTTAATCTTCACAATCCGTACATATGATTGTTTAGATCGTCATCTCTTTGGCTTCGTTGGTAAGAAAGAAATACCACTACCTAGATAAATTTTTAACATGTATTGCTACCAAATTACATATGTTTCCTTAGGAATGCACCATCAAAATTTTAGAGTTGGCTTCGCCTTACATGGCTCACACCCATTGCATGAACAATTTTTTTTTCATGCACCTGAAAAATAGCAAATCTTTTAATATACATGACAAGTTAATGGTTCAGCTAAAAATTAGTCTAAATTAATTAGGGGCAATTGCATAATGACCATTGTTCTATGCTCTGAATGTTTACCCTTATTTTCTTAACTTTGCATGTTTGCCCCTAGTTATTGAATATGGAGCTTCCACTTGCCCAAGTTCCATTAATGAGAGTTAACGGTGTTTAGTACAACATATATGATCCAAGAATCAATCCGAATTTTTTGTAAAGACTTATTGTTCATTGATTTTGCACATGACAATACATGTTCCATGAAGGAGAGTTAACGGTGTTAAGTACAACATATCATCCCAAGAATCAATCCGAATTTTTTTGTAAAGACCTATTGTCCATTTATTTTGGACAAATGACAATACATGTAAGGTCCCATATGGGTCCACTTACGGTGGCGGCGACTCTCTAAAAATCAAGACTGCCCTCACAGACCAACACCAGTCTTTTTCGTACACTTATTACTCACTCATGCGCACCCAAGAAGATCTTTTTCTGGTCGGTCATCCATCCCTAAATTTCTCCAAAGCAAGCACACTTAACTTTGGAGTTTTTGAATTTGGGCTTCCGGAAAAGAAGTTGCAGCATGATTTTATGAGTACTCTATCAATCTTATTAAGCTCGGGTCGTGGTGTCACATCCTCACCCTCTTAGGAGACCGACGTCCTCGTCGGTCAACCCCTGTGTCGTGAACATCCCCTCTTGGCCACGTCCGTATGTCCAATGCCAGCGCGATATGCCATGTTGGATGACACACCACACATGCGTACCATGCCTGCGTAACTACACCCCCACACGCCGTGAAACCGCAAGGGCCTTCTTTGATACCATTTGTAACATCTCACCCGAGCCCACTTACAACCGGCGACTCTCTAAGTATGAAGACGTACTTTCGTAAAACCAACACCAGTCTTTTCTGTGCACTTTGTCCTCACTCGTGCGCACCCGGTAAGAAATTTCTGGTCGGTCACCCATCCCTAAATTTCTCTAAGGCAAGCACACTTAACTTTAGAGTTCTTTGGATTTGGGGATTCCGAAAAAGAAGTTGCAACTTGCTTTTTATGAGTTATTAAACCCTAGGCTAGGGTGTCACAATATATATTTTGTATAAATACCAAAGTACATATTTTTTGCAAGCATAATATTTGTAGATAATATATAAGCATAATGCTTACAAATGACAATACATGAAAGGGGCAATTGGCCACAGGGACACGAAAGTGACGTCTATTTGCCAAAACACACTTTTCCCTCTATCACTCACCACCAAAATAGCTGCCATTTATAAACCATAAGGTCAAGGGCTATGAAATTTTTAACAGCAACAAGATATGATAGTCATCTATAAATCATCTACTACTCACTTCCATAGAAAACCTCGTTAAGGACATGAAATCATGTCCCGGAAGCAACCTTAACGGCCATGATTTGCTTCTAGACATGATTTCATGTCATTAACGAGGTTTTTATGGAAGTGAGTATTAGGTGATTTATAGATAACTATCATATCTTATCGCTGTTAAAATTTCAAAGCCATTGGCCTTGTGGTTTACAAATGACAACTGTTTTGGTGGTGAGTGTTACAGAAAAAGTGTGTTACGGCAAAAGACGCCACTTTCGGTGTCCTGGGCCAATTTTCCCTACATGAAAGAGATGTAGATAATATATAAGCATAGTACTTGCATTATAATGCAAGAGTTGACACTAACCACATTAAGTTTCTCATATCTCAATCGATACTAAGCACACCAAAATGAAGGCATCACATGCCAAGATCATTTCCAGGTCATACGTGACCCAGCACATACACAACAAATCACCCGACCACTAGTCATTACATATTCCAAACAGTGGTCATTTCTACACATTGAGCAAAGCAGCAAGTCTTGAAGCACCTCTTCCTCTCCCTCTACCTCTATCCCTTCCCTCCTAGTTGGTGGTCTTCCAACTCTACCATGAGTGGCGCACACCATCACATCAAAAAAAATGCAGTGAAAATGCATCAGTAAATATCCAATGTGGGATGTGGGCATGAACCTTTTCAAAGTATACTGAAAAAGTGATATACTTGGTTGTTTCAGTACGTGATGAAGTTGTACCTCTACTTTTCTTCGTTCGTGATCCTCCTCCAATATTACTTCCATATGATTTGAGATGGGAAAAATACATCATCAGATATGTTCAAAAATAAGAATAGAAAACAAGTACACATGGATGACATACTTGGATGGCCCAGTAGTTGATGATCTCCTACTTGTACCCCTTCCCTTGTGGAAGATGTAGGAGGGTCATTGCTTTCCACCTCAACTACATTGTAACAAGATGCAAACATCATTTTCTCCCTAGCAGTTAGTGCCCCTTGGCCTCGGCTATGTTGGATCTATGAATGGGTCCAAATCAATAGGTGGTGTACTCAAAGCAAGAGTTGGTAAGTTCCGAACAATAGGGTGAAACCTGCATTTTGTCAGAGAGAACCGCAATGGACCATCAAAACCATTGATTTGACAAACAATGTGGACTTCCCCATTCTCTTTGTTTAGATCAAATCACTCCAATAGTTGTTCATCATTTGTAATCTCAATACTTGTTAGGTGAGCAAGTAACAGAGCAGGTGAGCAAGAACAGAGACACTTCCTTCCATCTCAGCTCAAAGCAGAGGATCAAGCTCCTCCTGTCCTGTGTGCAAAACCTCAAAAGTCAAGCGCATTAGCGAAGCAATGGCCACCAAGATCTACATCGTGTAAGCAACCTGCAATTCGATCGATATGTGCGCTATATCACTACACAGTTGATATGATCGAGCAAATCATCCATTTCATCTGTTCCATAACTCTATATATATGCCCTTGCATCACCATCCGATCCACCAGGTACTACTCGACCTACGGCCACGTAGCGTTGCTAGCGGAGGAGATCAAGAAGGGCGCGGACACGGTGTCCGGCGTGGACGCCACGGTGTTTCGCGTGGCCGAGACGCTGCCAGCCGAGGTGCTCGGAAAAATGGGCGCATCTCCGGCACACGAGCACCACCGCGTCATCTCCCCGCGCGACCTCGCCGACGCCGACGGCGTGCTGCTGGGATTTCCCACACGGTTCGGCATGATGGCGGCGCAGATGAAGGCGTTCCTGGACGCCACGGGCGGGCTGTGGCGGGACCAGGCGCTGGCGGGGAAGCCGGCGGGCGTGTTCGTCGCCACGGGCACGCAGGGCGGAGGGCAGGAGACCACGGCGCTCACCGCCGTCACGCAGCTCGTGCACCATGGCATGATCTTCGTGCCCCTGGGTTACACGTTTGGCGCCGGCATGCCTGGCGTTGATGAGGTCAGTGGTGGTAGCCCCTATGGCGCGGGAGACCTTCGCCGGCGCCGATGGCAGTAGGATGCCCACCGAGGCGGAGCTCGCCATTGCTAGGCATCAGGGTGCCTACTTCGCCGGCGTCACCAAGAAGCTCAAGGCTGGAGCCGCCGCCCTCGCTGCAGAAGCTTCCTTGGCTTAATGATGTTATTAAATCGGTCGTCATGGACTGTCTTTATTTAATTTCCTCCGCTATATTATATTGTTAATTGATGTTTATTGGCGACAGAATAATATAGCATGCACTACGTGCTTACTACTGAATCCATTTTAAATTGTAGTTCGTTTGACTTTTTAACCCTAACTTTGACCACTCGCCTTATTCAAAATTTTTTGTGCAAAATATCATGTCTTTTGTTATGGCTTGCTTTATTAACAAATGACATTTAAAAATGATTTAAATTTAACTATTTTTTTGTAAATATTTTGAATAAGGCAGTGGTCAAACTTTAAAAAAAAAAAAGTCAAACGAACTATAATTCAAAAAAGCAGTGAGGAGTACATGACATGCTTTGCTTTTTAAATATGATGTCATACAAGTGGCTCCAGAGACCATAAGAAAAAAAAAGTGAAGGGAGTTTGTGTTATTATGCATTAAATAAAAAAGAAAAAAACAAATCTTAGGAGCGCATCATACCAAGAACTACTGAACTACTCCACATTGTAGTTACTTTTAATATTAGTTTTATTTGAACCCTACTAGGATTAAGGTTTTATTAAATATAAGCACTCAATTCTCTCCATTTATAAGATTTTTTTCACATATTTGGGCCAATTAACCGATGATTTCTGTGACTAATAAACCGGCTAATGCAATGCAATTTTGTAGTAAAGATAACATTGTACCATAGCGGATAAGTTGGGCGGTAAGTTCAAGAGAAAAAGGCGATATATATATTTTTACGGGACATTTAGGAGAAACTCTCCTTAAGCACGGATGCCGAAGCGAGTTCAGTAAGAGAGAGTCGTAGTCTAAAAGTCTAATGCCTACGTACAAGTTATACACTACTACATTCAGACTACTATGTCGGTCAAAAAAAAAAAAAAAAAAACCTATGAGATTTGTGTCGGTCACTATGGCTAAAAATTAATAAAGTTTATAGTGATTCGTATTAACATTTATGTGTCAAACAACATTTCTGTGCACACATCCCAGGACGGCCGGCACATCCTACCCAAGTGTAAATCTTTCTACCCTCTCTCTCAAAAAAAAAAAAAAAAAAAATGTAATCTTTCTACAGTGCCACGCCCGTGGGCGATTTCAGTGTCTTCAGAATCAGAGCCAATCGGAGTCCCATCTCTTGCTGCAATTATTGGAAAGTTGAAATCTTTCTCGGGTAATTTTGATTCGGAGTAAGGGCTTTGGTTGGCTGGATTTCCGATCGTATATTATAGCCCAGGAGGTTGCCCTCGGTGTTCTCTTCCCAAAGGTTGCAACTCCTCCATCTTCGGCAAGAGCAGAGACAGAGATCCACAGTTTTGGCACAGGCAGGAGCAGAGACAGAGATCCAGTTTCAGCAAGATGTGCAGCATTCACTGTCTGTGGCGTCCGATCCTGCAAGCTTTGCTCAACGTCTTTGCGTCAGCGTCGATCCCCAGTTTACTGAAGATGTTCCAGAGAGAATTAGAAGAACCTGTTCTTCAATCAGTCTTATATGGAGGCAGTTATCGTGGACACTGCTGAATCGCCGGAGTTGCCGCATGATGTCCTGATGGATATCTTTGCTCTCTTGGATATCCCTGACCTTGTGCACGCAGGATCAGTCTTCACCTCGTGGCACGCCGCCTATGCTAAGGCTGTGCACTACTGAACATTCTTTGCTGCAGTAGATACCAGTCACACTCACACATTGGCCATGGCTCTTGTACACGTCTGAATCTGCCGGTGCCAAGGCCATGGGCCTCAACAACCTCTTCAGATCCATCCACCAGGGACTACTTCGTGGTGCTCATCGACAACCCTAAATGTCAGCTCTCGTTTGCAAGGGCACGGGATGATAAGTGGACATGGTTGCCACCAAAAACTTGCTACCAAGACTGCCTGTTCCAGGGTGGGCTTCTCTATACCTGCACTTTCTGGTGATGATTATGAATATCATCCAGTTTTAGAACATGAGCCTTCGCCACCCAGGATAAGCAACAAGATCAAACTACATAAAGTGGACCTTACATCACAAAATCAGAATACCTTGTATAAGAAGAATGTGCTTTTTATTGGGCTTAACCAATCACTTTGCCTTTGCACCAAAGAATATCCCCAACTGAAGGCAAATCATGCCTATTTTACTGATGATGGTGATGAACTTGATATTAAGTTTTCCAAGAATAATAGACGTGATATTGGAGAGTTTGACCTAGTAGCAAAGAGCAGCAACATGGAAACTGTATCCCCTCAGCTTTGATCCAACTCTCCAGCCACTGCATAATTAGATATATCAAGATGTTTCGTTTTTGATTTTTTTTTCGATACCCCTTTTCCTATGCTATAGTTGTCATGTACTTTTTATGAACGACTGAACAAAGTTCATCCCATCATTGAGTGCTGCTTGGTCCTTCACAGATTTTTTTTTTTCATCAAATTCATTCCATAACACTAGTCATTTACTTAGCGACTTGTCAATCTTGCTCAGTACACCGTATGCTGTCTGATACTCTGATCACGCAGTTGTCTTCTCTATACAATGACAGGGGGTGTCAAGCTATATATATGCTTGGGACTTGGTTTCTTACTCTGAACCTTTATTTTCTCTCTGTCCCTTTGTTTTACATACTCAAGTAGTTGTCATTCAGTTGTTCAGAATCACCTTTTACTGTTCTTGTCATCTGATTGTTTTCAGTGAGTACTTGCTCTTTTTTTTCCCTTCAATGCATACTTCCTGTCTTTTACTAGAAAATGTTATTCATCATGCTAGTTGTGCCGATAATTTCTTGGATTATGTGATTCGCTTACTGAATTTATTTCACTTGGACAACATATCATTCTATCATGTGAATAACATTTTCTAGTAGCTAATACAGTATGACAATATTGTCATTCTATCATTGTAACATGCAAAACAGTATGACATTATAAATCTGTATAGCTTGCAATACATAATAACAATATTGCAGCTGTACATTGCAGAAATATGTGTCCATCGTAGAACGGAACTGGAACACTCCTCTGCACGCCTGCAGAGAAGATGTAGTGGTAATGTGTAAGCAAAACAACATAGTAGCAAAAAAAACTTGGTGTATTTAGCGACTAGTATTGTAAGAGGCTTCATTGTCTCAAACTTGACATTTTCCTCGTACACATCCGGCAGGATCATGGATACATGGTACACATTTACAACAGGATCGGAGGCCCTGCAGTACTGATGCTAAGGCCTGCCATGGCGACAAGAGCTCAGGCTCACTGAACAAGCAAAGAGAAGATGCTTAAAGTGTCAGCTTAGGAACAAGTGGTGATAGAGTGAGTCTGATGGTCCAGTCCAGTCCAGTGTGCATATGGTCCTGCAAAGCAATCAGGATGCATGAAAGGAAGTGGCGCTGATTGCAATGTTTTATTGGGACATGATACCTTCTGAAGCTTCACCTTGAAAAAAGTTAAAACTCCAACACCTGCCTTTACAAGGTGCTTGTCAGAAAGTAATGAGGATCGTGTATTTGTGTTCCTTCTTTTTTTTTTGAGTGAGTGATCATGAGAAGCAAGAAAACATATCTGAATCATGCCCATCTCTTCCCATCTCATAATGAAGAAACTACCATTATAACAACTCTACTTATAATAGTACCAGAACAGATCATCGTAGCAGGCTAGCAGCTAAAGTGACTAAATCACATAGGCATATATCCCTTTACAACCCGAGGAAGCAAGGCCACCACATGCCAATGCCTTCTTTGTGCCCCTTTTTGTAACTTTTACATGAGGGTTTTGGGGTTGTTTTGAGGCATGCATGTGACACTGAAAGCTCAATGCTGACAGGTTGAAAGCAAACATCAAACAATGCTGCATCTCAAAACTCCATATGAAGACAGGTTGAAAGCAAACATCAAACAATGCTGCATCTCAAAACTCCATATGATGACTCGATCATATGTGACTTAACCCACTCTCCAATTCCATTGGCCACTATTATATCATTACAAAATGATCACCACAACCCAATGAACACCACAAAATCAAAAGAGTTACATCATCACTCACACACACCTCTATTTTTTTTTTCTTTTTATGGAATGCGGTAATAATAAATATAAAAAAATAAAAATCACCCTTCTTATTCTCTGCACCAACAAAGGAAGGGACACGAATTGGACAAAGAAAAGATAGGCCGGGTCCAAAATAAGTTAAAGAAAAACATAGCACATGGCGCACACCTTAGGCGCCAACGCTAGCGCGCGAGCCATGGTGATCATCACCCACCGGGCGAACGAGGGGACGACGGCGCGCGGGGGCGCCTTGTCGGCCCGGGCTCGGACGAAGTCGTCGCGCAGGCGGGCCATCTGCGAGATTCATCGGCGCGGAGGCCGCCCGAGCCACTGCTGGGCTTCTTCTTGGTCTTCTTCTTTGGCCCTTCCGGGAGCGGGCGCCGGGCGAGGTCGCCGTCTTGGCCTTGTACAGCTCCTTAGGCTGCAGGAACTTTGTCACGGCGTAGGCGGCAAGCGGGTCGTCGTCCACGGCGGTGGCCCGGATGGTGGAGGCGGCGGCGCCGGTGTCGGCGTGATGGTATCCTCCTTGCTCGGGCCTCGTGACGTGTAGTCCTTCTTGGACATGCTGGTGGTGGCCGGCGTGATGAGCTTGCCGTTGTTGGACTTGAGGGCGACGCGAGTAGTAGTCCCGGCCGCGGCGTGGTGTCTGGCGGGATGGCCGTCTTGGCCTTGGCCGTCGGGTTCTTGAACTTGGGCATGAAGGCGTCCACCGCCGCATCCACGAGTGGCAGAACACCGTGGCGCCGTGTCCTTGGTGCCGTTCAGGGTGTCGAACACCTTGGCGTCCGCCGCCCGGCAGCGCCCGCGAAGCTCTTGCGGTACTTCTTGGAGAGGATCTCGGTGAGGTTGGCCGGCGCCGGGCGCACCCACGGGCGCCTCCGCCTCGGGGGAGGACAGCACGCCGCTCACCTGGAGCACCGAAAGTAGTCGTACCGGTGGCTCTCGATCTGCTTCACGTAGGTGACCGGCTTCACCGTGTCCGCCCGCGTCGTCCACGATGAAGCGACACCTTGCCGCCCGGTGCTGCGTGATGTTCACGTATCCTGCCATGCCGGGGGCAAATCCGGATCGCTGCACATCACATCACTTGAAATTTCAGTGCCACGAAATTAAATTAAAAACGAGTGAAATTAAATTTGCTGCTACTGCATCGGAAGTCCCAACTTTGAGTCACACTGCTTTTATCCAAGTTCAACTTTCTTTTAAATTTGACCATGTTTTTTATTTAAAAAAAAATAATGTTAACAGCTACAAAATTGAATAAACTCTCAATCAAAATATATTACATCAATAATGTAATGAAACAAGCTTAATGTTAGACAACAGTTCACAGCATTATTGGTGCTGGGAAAAAAAAATTCCATATGCCACTCATAGCAATGCGAACCATATCTAGTCAGAGTGGGACCGAAGTAACCAGAACCATCCCCTTGACCCCTTCTTCTTTCAGGTTTGCTGAATTTTTTTTTTATTCGCTCAGCACCAAAACGAAACAAAATGATTCTCCAACGGTGTGATTTTTATATCAGTCTGCACTCAGTGACCTTTTTCTTTCCGAAAGAGTACACTACTAGTGACTTGGAGAACGGTAAAGGGCGAATTATTACAGCTGGTCCGGTAATCCAGAGATTCCATAAGGTGAAAAAATAATGTTAATGAACCTTGTGATTTGTGTATCATGTCGCCGGAGAGGCCAACACGTGCACGTGCGTGGGCACCACTTGAAATGGAATTAGAGCATCAGCTAATTCAGAGGTTCCACAACAGATTAGTTATGAAATTTGACCCCTTTCTTTCCCAATTCAGGGTGAAAAACTAAAGTCTTTCTTTCTCTCTCCAAACAAAACTAGTAGGATTAAATCCAAATTGAAGATGAATCCATTTTCAGAATGGCTGATAGTACTACAAAACAGTCCAAGGCTAGAATCAAACAAACAAGAGCTTAAAACAGATCTAGGTAGCAGTAGCAAGAAACGGAGCTCGGTTGAGTTGTTGTACCTGGAACATGGTGGACGCGGCGGTGGCGGCATGTGACAGCTGCTTGAGCTTCTTATCGTCGTAGTAGTCGGCGACGACATGGAGCTCGAGGATGTGTCGGAGCGTGCCGAGCGAGTAGTGGCCGCCGCCCGTGAGGTGGCCCATGTCGCCGTTGGCGACGGCGAGCACCGTGATGGTCCGGTCACGGTTGATGTCCCCGGCCAGGTGCGTCTCGTTGAGCAGCTTGGCGAACTGCGAGAACTCGTCGTGCTTACCCAGGATCTGCAGGATGTCGAACCCCTCCACTACCGCCAGTGTCGCCGCCGCCGCCAACCACACCGCCAACGCTGCCATCACGGCCAGCCGCCTACGCCGTAGGTCCATCGCCGGCGAGCTTTGTGAGTATGGACGGGGTCAAGAGGAGCCTGCTTGTGAGTGGTGAGGAGGCAGAGCAGTAATGGAGTGTCGGCGGCGAGGTAGCGGATGGGGGACAGGCAAGGGGAGGGAGGGGGAGGTTCTTGAGTGGAGTGGAGAGGAGAGCACGGAGTTGAGTGATGGTGGAGCAGGTGAAGTGTGGAGTGGGGTATGTAATGCCAGGCAGCCATGTGCAGCCTGGCAAGCGTCGCGGTGTGGTGATTGGAGCCCTTGGAGTTTGGGGAAATTGCGGGAATGCCATCGTCGGTCGTTGTGGTGGTGGTGGCACTGACTGGTTTCAGTTGTCACGAATCTAGAGGAGTGTAGAGCCGTTAAGGGATAAATCGGGTATACATATAAAAATATATATGTATATATATATATATATAAATAAAGAAAGAAAGGATAGAGATAGAGCGGTGGTGCGTTTCGTAACGCAGGCAGACAGTGATGCACGTAGGCCAAAGTGAAATCCAGACGAGACGCAGGCTCTTCCACCGACACCCTCTCCCGGATACTACTCTACTGTATGTGCAGGGTATCCCTCTCTCTGCCCTGGGATTATGGCGAAAGGTAGGTAGGACGTCGTGCTTTCAGCTGGGGCTGGACGCTGCTGGAGCGTTCCGAGCTTCCGGATGAGATGATGATGATACAGCGTCCAGCAACGACTCATTATCTTGTCTCACTCATTATGTTATCAATCAAGAAAAACAATGAGTGATTATTATTGATTGAGACGAGAACGGTTTCGTCTTCCACGACCTCTAGGGGTTTCTTTTTATGGAAAAAGGAGGGTGCAAGCTCCTACTGTGCTTTTATTGAAATATACAACAAGGCTCATGAAACAATGAAAATTAAACGAATTACACGTAAGATTCTATCCATTGAGTGGTGATGGTAAACTTGCTCTTCTTTGCTCTAAGAATAACATGAGCAAACTCTGTCTTGAACTTGAAGTGTCTCTTCACACGGCCCTAGGTTCACTTGTTGTTTCAGCTTATTCTCTTTTATAAAATTATATTTAAAAAAAGATGTATTATTAAAATGGTTCTTTTGAGTTCTTTTTTATATAAAAATTTAATAATAGGCACAAGTATTTCATATCCCTAATCTTGATGTCTAAAGAACTCCAAAGAAGAAAAGATAGATAATGAAAACCAACATATATAGCAATAGTTCTAATGGGTAATATATATACTTACAACACTTGGACAAAGCGGAATATTATTATTAGATAAGTGTATGCATCAATCAATATACATATTTTATACCTGTATAACATGGCAAAAACAAAAGATGATATCACGGGAGCTTTTAGTGTTATACTTCTAAATACCTGTGAGCCGTTCAAATTTATTTCCGATCGGTCGATTATGATCATCAGTTGTCCTCCCCTCCAAGAGGTAATAGGATATTTGTTCAATTATTTTATTTTGTAAGCTAGAATAAGTAAAAAAAAAAAAAGATATAAAATCTTTCTAAAAAGTTTGATTTGATTGGTAGACCGGGTGGACATATATGGTCAAGTCTTTTTTTATTTTGCAACTTATTTTGATTGCAATTGAATTTTATATGTAACTTGATACACTTGATTTGCATGTTTACCACGCATGATTACGTGTTGCCGTAGGTTGTAGAGACGTGCATAGCATGTGAATTGTGAAAGCGGATTACGCGTGTGCATGCGTGTTAGGTGAGTGGATAACGTACAGTACGTGTTAGTGCATATATAACGTATTCCTGTTTGCAACTTTTACATCCGACAAAAATACACTTGAGTTTTCCAGATAATACAAAACGAATAGTTCAAATTTGGATTTATATTCAGATATCAACTTGATTGTGAAGACAACAAATATCCATTTGCATTATCAATTTTTTTTTTTTTTTTTGTACAACTTAAATAATTGTGCATGTATAGACTTAAAAATATGAGTGTAAAAGGTATCGAAACATATTTAATGAAATCTCTTTAGTTTAATACTTCCTCCATTATAAATTGTAAGGTGTTATGTTTTTTAAATATATAATTAGTTTTTACTAATATCTAGACATAGTGCATATGTAAGTGCATAGCAAAATCTATGTATAAAAAAGCCAAACATGTTATAATTAAGAGTAGAGGGGATATTTAGAAACAAATAGAGTAATTGAATTGCTAAAAAATACGACAATGCAAAAATACTCTTTAATTAGTTCATCTCCTTCTTAAATTTGGACAATTCTCGCCCTAAAAGAAATTGGATGAGTCTTAGACCCCATATGTCCAAATTTTATATATGGCATCATGAACCAACAAATCCCTTATGGGATCTTCATTTTCAGGTTCCTACGCACTAATATTGTAATAACACACATAGAGCTAGTACCAACGGTGTGTACTGTGTTGATCGTCATAGTCCTGCAACAAAAAAGATTTAGTTTACACGTAAAAGCTTCAAGAGAAGAATTTGAATGACAGAACCTAAAAGAAATGTTTATATATTTATTTGAAATTCGCCTCGCTTTGATTTGCCGAGCACTCAACACTTCAGCAGAAGCTGGTCGTGCATGAATATACAGCTGCACAGCTACTAACTTCTGAAATGATCCCACGCCATGCAAAAGGCAAACTAATTAAAATTCCCTGTTGATCAATTCTGCATGTCAGCAAACTCACTTGTTGTGACAAGAAACCATGTCATCTTTAGGTGGCTCAGGTCATTAAGCACATAGTTCAGTCTTCAAGATTCCCCAACACCAGTGTCCAGTAAGATCTCCTCAAACAACATAGTCAGACACACGAGTCTGCAGAACAGCAATGTGAGTCATCGCTTGATCAACAATAAAACAGCAATCCAGCATGTTTCAGATAGTAGTGTCCATCCATCATATGCATTTGGGAATACAGGTTTCTTCGCAACTCAGATTTACCTGAAGTTGCAGTTCACAAACCAAAACCTGACACAAATGATGCTCAAGGTCACAATAGCCTTCAGAAGTGCAGAGAGGATTCTTCACAGAATAACAAATCCAGCGAGCTTTGAGAACGTAGAGCCTAATCCTCACATAAATCAGTAACGACCAAGACTCTTCAGACACGATGTCTGTAATCATGGATTTCTTTACAAGAAACATGACTTTCCTTTCTCTATTCTGTTTTGTTTAACAAAAAAAAGGCGCATAAATTTCTAGAAATAGAATTAACACAGAACCTAAGAAATATTTACACATCTATTTGAGTTCAACTTGGATTGAATTACAGCACCCAACACAAGTTGGTCGTGCAATTAAGCAGATACACTACCTAACTTCTGATTCGATCCTGCATGCTATCCAAAACATAAAATAACTGAGAAAATAGAACTCCCAATTGATCAGTTCTGCATGTAAGTCTATTGTTGTCTGACATTAAACCATGTCTTGGCTGAGGCCCTAAGCAATAGAACACATAGTTGGATAACACATGACTCCTGTCCTGTCTGGCATCTCTGCGAACAAGCTATCTCCTGATCATCAACAATACACCACATGTTTCAGATAGCGGTGTTCACTGTTCACCCATTATCGTCATTGGCAGTGCTAAGATCAACTAGGCATGTTTCTGGTGATGTAGGCTCCTTGGCAACTCTGGTTCACCTGAAGACAGTTCACATATATACCAAAACCTGACACCTTTGATGATCAAGGTCACAGAAGCCTAATTAAGTCCAGACAAGATTCCTCACAAAATGCTGAATCCAGTCAAAATTCTTCAGACAAAATGTCTGATAGTTGGATAACACATGATTCCTGTTCTGCCTGGCATCTCTACGAACAAGCTATCTCCTGATTATCAACAATGCAAGACATGTTTCAGACAGCAGTGTTCACTGTTCACCCATTATCGTCATTCGCAGTGCTAAGATCAACTAGGCATGTTTCTGGTGATGGCTCCTTGGCAACTCTGGTTCACCTCAAGTTGCACTTCACATATATACCAAAACTTGACACCTTTGATGCTCAAGGTCACAGTAGCCTAATTAAGTCCGGACAAGATTCCTCACAAATGTTGAATTCGGTCAAAATTCTTCAGACAGAATGTCTGATGTCTCAGGCGTCAGTATACTCATCACAAACATAGCTTTTCAGAGAATTCACAACCTAATCTTCACAGATGGCAAGGCGCACAGTAACGATCAAGATTCACCAGACATGAAGTCTTTCACGGGCTCACGACATAGGAGTGGCGCAACCTAACCTTCAGTAAAGCATATTTTGAGAATTCACAACCGCAGAGTTTCAATTCATGGTGATGGTGACGCATTTCCCCTTGGTTAACGGCCAATGTCTGTAATCATCGCTCATAATTGGGGCCAGGATTCCGGTTGTCACCTCTCCTGGGGACTGCATCACGGAATGGACCACTGCGTTTAGCTGGCTCCCTTGGTGGTGGGGGGCTGCTCCTGCTCCTGGGGTTGTGACTGTAACAGGGAATTCTTGATTGCAACTCTTCATCACCAGCATTACGGTTATGCCTTCTTGGAGATGGTGGCTGGCTGCTAAGGAGATATCACACAGTTAATACCGATTAATTGTTACAAAATCAAAAGATAGCAAAAAGGAACGGAAAACACAACTTTCCCATGCTTATGCATTATATAAAATATCATCCAGCAGTTTATTTGCAGGCAAAGGTTTTTACTTGAAAACTTGTGTCTAGAGTTTAGATATAATAAAACAGTCTTTAACATTTCACTTGCATAACCATTTTATTTAGCTATCAGTTAAGAGATCGAATACCACTTAGAATATTGAGATTTGAGAAGATTAGTCAGTCTACCACATCGGCGTATAAAGCACAAGTGGAGCACAACATTGCAATTCCTCTTTTTACGCCCCATAGTAACATTATATTACCGCACTTGACTTTTCTTCTCAACAAGCCAAGCAGCTAATCAAGGCACAAGAATATTTTTCAAACAAGGTTCAGCAGAAGACCTGTAACTCCTACTGCGACTCCTGTGCCTCGTCCAGCTTTGGCCCATCCCATGACCAGGAGGAGACTGGGACCTCGAATGGCTTCTCCTTCGCCTGTATTTGGGAAACTTACAGATCAAATGTGTGCAAACAAAAAAAAGAAGCAGAAGGGCATATATACAAGCACAAGGGAACATACAACCTAGCTAGAGAATGCGAGCAAATACCTGACATCCTTAGGACTGTTCCGGCAGTTTCTTCTAAGATGGCCCTTTTCTCCACACCGGTAGCACCTATCTTTCCAGTCACCAGCTTTGCAATCACCAGAAAAGTGCCCTTCTGTCCCACAGTTATAGCAGAAGATTTGAGCAGAATCTACTGGACCATGTGGAACCTAGGGAAATCAACACAAACATGTCAAATAAAATAGGGATCTGAGTAGCAAAGGGGTAGAAAACGTATGAAAGAACAGAGCAACCAAAGCTAGACCAAAACACGCAACAAAGGAAGTGCACAGAATTTAAATGTCACATGTAGTCAGGAACAGTTGCAGCACAAGCTTACTTACCCCTGTTGCAAACTTAACACTGATGCGGTTCCCATTAAATTCTTGTCCGTTAAGTTTACACCTTGCATCATCTGCAGCCTGGGGATCACAAAACTCCTGCAGCATGATCCAGCAAACCAAAAACACAGGGGTGGTGTTTAAATGTAAAGAACTTCATGAAGTACCAATTATTTACTCGAAATCATAGTGAGAAATTCTACTTACAACAAAACCATAGTTCTCCTTAAGATTCGCTTTGCGCACTCTGGTGGTGGTGGTGGTGGGGGTTTGGGGGGGGGTGTGTGGGATGAGTGGAAGAAACAATTACTCCATGAGACTCGAGAAATGAAAATGTATATCCAGCCAGTAGCCAAATTGAACACCACTTTACCATAAATGTTATTTGGATAAAAATATTAGGCAACAACTTTTTTCAAAAGAGATGCTAAATCTAAATTAAACTTTGGTTCACTTTTTTTGCAAACCTTTAGAAAACCAATTACAGTCAATAGGCAAAATAAATTCCTGAAAAGACGTTCAACCAACCAGCCCGATTTCATTTCAGGAGCAACTTCGAACAGAAATAGAAAAGTCTAAGCTCAGAACTAATTTGCTCACCTCCCATATTTGCTGAATAGGTCCATAATATCATGCTCCCGGTGCGTGGAGAAATGTTGCTCACAAACAACTTGGAGTTACCACCTTGTCGATCATTTTGATCATCATGAATATAAGCGGCGTGTCATATTGATCCATTTTGTGCTTCAAGACAAAACAAAAGCCAGGTTACAAAATTTTGTGACGGGATAAATAAAATTTGTCACTCCTAAGTCAGCTGACTTATTAAGTCGGGTGACTTAAAATCGAGGGACTTATAAGTCATGTACGTTTGGTTGCAAGTGACTTATAAGTCGGGGGAAAAAAAGAAGAGAAAATAGGTGACTTATAAGTCGGGATGAAAAAGAAGAGAAAATGGTTGCAAGTGACTTATAAGTCCCATGACTTATAAGTCCCTCTTGTTTGGCAAAATAAGTCACTTATTTTGAATTTTTGACTTATAAGTCCCACGACTTATGGAAACCAAACAGGACCTAATTTCCATACATAAAACATTGGGGCAAATTACTTAACAAAAACTACATCTGGTCAATGTCACATGCAGTAAAAGAACAGTGATAAAGAGTGACAGATTACCTCTCTTGCAAATTGGACAGTGATGTGGCTCCCACAAAATTCTTGGCCATCTAGGCCGTTTCTTGCAGCATCTGCATCCTTGGGATCATAAAACACCTGCAATGTAATCCAACGCGCGGATGAAAACACAATGGTGGTCTTAAATGGGAACAGTATAGCGAAAGCAAAGTAAATATTACTAATTAGAAAGATTAAGTGCATATCTTGCAAACCAAAGAAGTGAAATATTCTACTTACAACAAAGCCATAGTTCCTCCCGTGCATATACACCTTCCGCAGCCTGTGTAAGTGGTTGACAGAAACAGCAATGACATTAATAACGAAGTGATGAAAATGTACCAACAGACAGTAGTCAAACTAAACATTACTTTGCCATAAGTTTTATTTTATTTTATAAAAGAATAGCTGAGAACTTTTCCAAAAGAATGCCCAAAATCTGCTCAAAATATAGGAGTAACAGACACCAGCTCCACCAATGCCACACTCTAACCATGGACACCAATATAAAGTGACAAACTCAACAACCGACACAAGCTTATCCAATCAAAGTGAATAAAGAACTTCATCATGTGATGGAAAAACCAGCGACACATAAGGGGAAACAAAAGACCAAGAATAAGCTCAACCTGCTCGATCGTACAACATAGAAAGGCAGGATAAGAAATACAACTACCTTAAAAAGCAAAATAAATGCAACGTCTAATAGACTATTTAGAAAGTTTTGAAATCAACAGAACCATCAGGGGAAAAAAAACCTTGAATAGGTCATTACTTATTAGAAAAGAGTAACAAAGCAGAAACAAATCTTGACATACACTTTGCATGATAATTTGCGTCATGTCACAGTTGTAACCTGTTTGCTGGGAATATAATGAGCAGTGTCCCACAGTTGGGACTTCTCAAGTCACTAACCTCTAAATCTCTTGAGTCTGACAGCTGAAGTCAATAAACTAAAAATAACTTCTACAGATTTCAAAAGATCAGAAAAATGTTTCCGTGTAAGTGGATTTTGTAAGGTTTATTTTTATCAAATATATTTTGTATTAATATAATGCTATGCAGCTCTCTTCGAGAAAAAAGAACAAATTGTAAGGTACTAGCCATAGGTAACCTCCTTTTATCTAACAGAGCTCTAGTGAGCTGAGCAGAGCACGTCAATAGGGGTCAAGTTAATAATAGTAACGCGGTATCTGTTTACTGTTTTGGCTAAACCAATCATGAAGAACTGTAAAGTTCAATTATACAGACTCAACACATAAAAAATTAAAAAAAATAATTTTCTTGTAGTAAATTTATTTTCCTACTGACGTGCCTCACTTTTGGAGAACAACCAAATAACCAATTCCAGTTAGTAAATTGTATAGATTAACATATTATTTGCAGAAAACAAGTGAAACCCCAAGCATCCAGGACCCAGCTCCCAACGCAGATACAGAAAGGTTAAGTTCAGACTTCGACCCATTTTGCTCACCTTCCGTATCTGCCAAAAGCAGCCTCAAGATCTTGTTCCCGAGTATTTCGAGACATGTTTCCCACATACAACTTGGTTGGACTTCCATGTTGACCAGAAGGATCATAGGGATCACTGTTGTCCTTCCGTCGAGGTATTTTACTCTGCAGTTCAAGAACCATACATTCATGAATTATGACACAAAATTCTGAAGAAAGAACATTATATAACAGAGACACAAAATAAACTTGCAAGGACCATTCCCTTTTATTGTTACCCATCAACTAATTAGTCAACCTTCGGTACATCAGGCCCCCTCCTCTAGAATGGGGCACAGGAGTAAGTTGACCTTTTCCCTCTATTGTTACACTAAACATTATTTCACCAATGCTCAAGCAAACTGTTGGAGTTAATGGGGCCACACACGACATATCCCAAAGACTAAACAACAAAAGCAATTCGAGCCCAAGATTTGAATTATAGAACCTGGTGACTAGGGACACAAAGACATTTGCCTCCAGCAATCAAACATCACAACCACCCAAAGGCAGTCCTACCAAAAGTTGCATCAGAAGTTCAGAACACCCAAACTAGAAGTGTCCCCTGTTACAGATTAACATCCATGAAAAGACTGATGCCACCAAGTCATCCAACAAGAGGAACAACTTATCCTGACTCTGAAGCACGAGAGCAAAGAATCAGGCCGGGATGGCACAAGCACAAGCATGTCGCTCGCCCAAGTCACAGCAAGAGGAACAAACTAGAAGTAGGCTGATTTCTCCCCATAATCAAGAACCCACCAATTCAATTGGGATTAGGGAACAGTCTCAGACGAGGAAACGACGGCATTCGATCAAAGCAGCACGCCCAAGAAATCAAGAGTAAGAACTCAAGAACCTCCCACGGCAACGGCACCAATGCAAATTCCACCAAAAGAACCCCTGCGAATTACGAACCGTTCGAGCCCAAGGACTCTGCAAGGAGGAGATGGAACGAACGAACCCTAACTAACCTCAGCAACAGGCGGCGAAGGTGAATGCCGCAGAAAAGTAGCGGGTTCCCGTCGGTGTCGCGGCGAAGGTGAACGCCGCGGCAAAGGAGCGGATTCTCGTAGCGGCAATGTCAGCGGTGTAGCTCCGCCGCCGCCGCCGCTTGCCACGGTGTCCCGCAACTGCTGCTTGTATTTGATCTTGAACCCCATCGCCGCTCTCCTCCTTTCCCTGTAGTTGTACCCTTCCGCGAAGCCTCGCTCTTGCACCAAACGCTGATTGCGGGGGTTCTCTTGCCGTCGACGAGGAGGGAGGAGGACGCTGCGACGGGGAGAGCGCCAGAGCAGGACGAGACGAGGGGAGACGCCGCGGCGAGGCGACGGCGCCGCGCCCCGTGGTTTTATGCAACGGCCGAATGCGTCTGGACGGCGTGGATTGGAGCCGGCGGAGGAACTGACGTCTCTGATGAGCACACGTGGCGACTAGCGGGGGACCCACTCCTCGGGTCGGTTAGTGGTGGGGCCACTGGCGTTCTGGACTCGCATTTTACTTCCTCCGTTGCACCTGGATTTAAGGGATGTTTTAGCTTTTTTTTCTAAATTTATATATCTAGCTTTATGACGAACTAATAAGATTACGGGCCAAGCCCGCTTAACGAACTAATATAATAAAAGTATACCAACAAATTGAAGAGAAGTTAGTTTTTTTAAAAGTATTTGGGTAGTCAAAAGCACCAGAAAGTACTTTCAAAGCCCTTTGTTATACTCCCCCGCATTCTAAAATAAGTGTCATTCTTGCTTTTCGATGAGTGAAAAGCTTTTATTGATCAAATATTTAAATAATATTAATATTTATAGTAAATAATTAGTATCATTAGATAGATCTTAAATCTATTTTTGTAATAAACTTTTTTGAAGATATAAATATCACTAATATTTTTTATAGATCTAGTCAAACCTAAGAAGGTTTGATGTTAACTATTGTAAACATGTATGGTCCATCCACACTTGATCATTTGTGGTTTCACGGATGGCTGTTGATGTTGGAACAAGCATGACGAGGGAAGGCGTTAATGATCAGGACAACCATATGGACGGCATGTCTTGACACACATATGGACTCTATGGTCGTATAGAGGAAGTGTCTCACATGGTTGTATAGCTGGTTAGAATCTTGGTGATAAAGATATAGCGGAAATGGGTGAGCAATTAGGCCAAATGCCAGACGAATTCAATGAGATGGTGCGCGATCAAAATCTAAGAAGAGCACTATTAGTGTCGTTCATATTCTTCTTACGAGAGATGGGTAGGGTTTAGGAGCCATCACAATATTGGTTACATACTGGAGATGGTTTAGGTTACAAACTGCCTTGCCTTGTTATATATGTTGAATCAATGACAGGTGGAGTCGTAGGAACCGTCACAATTCACTACATACTAGAGACTTTTTGTTATTAACCGTCTCTTTGTATACTAATAAGACAGATAGAGTTATTTTAGGAGCCTTCGCAAATTTTACTTATCAAAGACAGTTTCTGGTTACCAACCGATTGTTTTGTGAACTTATCTGGAGTTGTCGCTATGTGATACATATCAGAGGCGATTATTTTGTGGTTATAATGGTCTTTGTTGGGTACTTATCTAAGACAGTCGTGCACCCATTACTAGTATTTTCAGACGCTTGGCTTCAACATCACTAAGTGATATCGCAAGTCATCTCTAATTTGCTTCTTTGGCGTAGTTTGGTCCTCCTTCGCCTCTAAAACCTTGGGTCATGTTGTGGATTTTTCCATTAAAGCAATGTTTGTTTCTTGATTATCGAGATTTGGGATAGCTTGGTTGGACTTGCTACGTGATTCTTGGAGTCTGTGCAGATTTAAGGCTATGTGTTGCATCCTAATGGTGATGAGGTTGTGGTGTTCAACGACTTGTTCCTCATTTGAGCCCGATTTCCTTTGGAACTTTTTTTTGTGATTTCATGTCAACCTTCAACGTTTATTTTCATTAGCTTACCCCTGCGATCTTCTTGAAGCTTGTGGTGTTCTTTGTGGGGGTGCAAGTCCTGGGCCTTCTTCTAGACCTGTATGTTATCGCTTCATCTGAGATGCACTACCAGACATAAAAGGTGACCAATGGTGATAAGACTATGACCTGTTAGGTTGGAGTGTACACCCTTTGCTATCGTGTCAACGTCATCGAAGTTCTAGTGCAGGTGCAAAAGAACAGGTGGTCAAATTAGTGGCATAGGTATTTGTTCTACCACAATGTCTGTTTGATTAGCTCTGGCTCTCATCCTTTGGTTGTTCGAGTTCATAAGTTGGGAGTGGATCACAAGCCAAAGTACACATGGTTGTGGGCATTTCTCAACCCACTGTTGTTAATGATTGTTTTAATCATTCGTCAAAAAAAGGGGGGGTACCAATGATAATTTGAAGTTATTGACTACAGCCACCGCAAGCCCTAGACCTCTTCAAACGATGAGTCTTCATCATTTTATTATGCCCTGCATCCTTCACCATCTAGATGCATCCTGCTCTAGGGACACCAACTGAAGCCCAAGATAGACTAGGGACTTGCAATTGTACTTTTAGGCTTTTTGTATTTTAGCGACTATGTCTTGTTGGACCTAACAAACCCTATTGGGGGTAGGGGTGGTTGCGTGTTACCCCCACCTTGTAAAAAGGCCTGACGCCCAACAAGTCTAAGGATCTACTTATAATCTTGTGAACCGAAGGGGGTGGATGGAAAATTTCCTCCTCCCGCCTCTATAAATAAAACCCAAGGGAAAGGGAAGGGGGAGAAAAAAAGACTGAGTAAAAATTTATGGGTATGTTTGAACCATATTTGTTAGTTGTGAGATATAATAAAAATGGCATGCACTTTGTTGGAAACTCATACTCACCATGCTTAACTTGGAGTAATGTATTCTCATTCAATGATGAAGTTAAAATTAGAGCTTTTTTGCGGGTTATCTCACTTGTCCGGTTAGAGATCATCTTTGCCCTTATTCTTGGGTGGCATGATGACTCTTTTTCTTTTTGTTGATAGTTTTGACTTCCTTCTCTTAACGAAAGTGCTCTATTGATTTGATAGGTACAGGCGGTAGGGAAGAAAACTAGACTCACTCTACTCTCTCGAGAGGATTGACTTGCGCCGGTTTTTGAATCCATTTGAATTGACATATAGAGGTCCTGCTTCTCCAAGCTACTTCGCTCTAGTTGGAGTGCCAAACCCGTAGGGAAAAAGTTCTGATCCGTGTCGGTCTAGATGAAAAACCCGCAATTGTTAGAGCCGGGGGCCTCGTAAGTTCTATTCAGTCTTTATGCTTGAGATGAGGAAACAAGTGAAAGAAAAGGCAAATTCCACTCTTTGTAGACTCGGCAAGGGACGGAGGGTAGGCTATTATTGAGTTTAACTAAAGGAATGGCTCGATACTTAAGAGTGATTGGGTTGTCCCTTCTTTCGGATAGGGATAAGGCTCTCTACTCCATTGGGTGGCGATTCGGTGGTTCTATTCATCCTATTCCTAGGTCAATCGGTTAACTTAGGTTTTGTTTACCGGTTGGTTCGGTCAACTTGTGGCATAGCTGTATTGGGACGCGATCACGTGAATCATAAGAGTCCCTTTTGCTTTAGATACTTTCTTGTTAGTTTAACACGCCACTTTGAGCCTTCCATCAAATACTTTTTAGTAAAGTCCGAGGCGTCCCGAGACCGATTCCGTGGATCACTATAGAATCTTCTAGAAGCAAGCTAGGCTACCTTCCGGCTAGCTCGCCATCTTAGAAAAATTCCTTCGCGCTTAGCTTAGTAAGCTAGCTTGGTAAGCTAAGCAAGCACGGTTCTCAGGGCACTATGGTAGGGCGTGGATCGATCATGGCGAGAATGGACTTCTCCGTCATGTAATGGTTTAGAAGATTCACGGTCTAGTTCCCCGTCGGGCTTTTTCCCTTCTCGACTAGGCGAAGGAGATATTCATTCCATTTAGGCGGGCGAGGAAGGGCGGCGTCGGCTTGACCTCGTCTTCTCTCTTGGTCGGGTCGGAGGCTAAGTTTCTCATTTAGTGGTTAGGTGTTCATAGAAAGCAAGGCCTCGCCCAACAGTGGCGGATTTCATTTGGATGGGGATCTTGTCTCGCTTGGATTTGGGGAGATCCATAGATCTAGATAGAGTCTTTTCTCGGTAAAGAAAGAAGAGTACGCGCTCTACGGCTTACGCGGTGGATCTTCGGGCAACCAAATTGATACAATTCCGATCAACAACTTGGGGGAGGTATGGGCTGAGTGGCTTAAGGCATTGGTTTGCTAAATTGACATACAAGAAGATTGTATCATGGGTTCAAATCCCATTTCTGCGACACGGAAGTTGAGCGGGCGGGCGAAATTAAGTGAGAGAAAGAACCTCAGATTGATGGAGTCCGCCGTCGGACGAATAACACTACTTAGTGAGTAGGAGCGGAGGGCCCCTTTACGGTTCTTGGTGGCGTCTATAGCGAAGATGACCTTCGAGCGAGGGCCGCCCGGTCCCGGCCGGCTCTCGGTTCTTGAGCTTTGACACGGTGTCTTAAGTGACTTATCTTGTCGAGTGTTTTGGAAGACAGCTGGTCGGGGAGAAGATGGATTGTCTTCACTACCTATCTGATCACCCACCCGGTGATAACGGAGATGTGCTCAAGATATTATCATTAGAAAGGCTAAGTCTTGCATGACAATAATAGATAATCGTGGTAGTTCCAAGGTCCCTCAGATTCATAAATTTTCTAACTTTTCCTTTACACTTGTTGGGCTAGTGTTGCTCAAATGGTTGATCCCGCATCTCTGTCAAATGCATTGTAGATCAAAGAAAAACTATTCTGAAAGGCTCATAGGGTAGATGCCAGATACTCAATACTGCAGCAAACGAAACAATGAGAAAGAAAATTCTGCAAAAATGTGAGTAGGAGCGGAGGGCCCCTTTCTTGGTGGCGTCTATAGCGAAGATTATGTCATGCCTAGTTCATTTAGAGGCATTTTGTACATCTTATTAGGTTATATCCGAGAACTCATGGAGTCAAATAATGAATATTTCCATCTTGCATCCTGAACTGATGAAGCAAATAGTCTATTGGAGGTTGAATCGAGCATATCTTGGTTCTTAATTTTTTTCTCCTCCTTGATTTGCAATCTTTTGTTGATGTACATATAAATAAAGATATACACGGTGCTTCACCTCTTGGATGGCTAAGGTTTTAGCAACTCCTCACTAGTGGCATAATTAATCAGTGAATTCAACACATCCGTTATGAGACTAAACATTATTGAGGAGAGGGGATTGCTTTTTTTCTAAGCCCACTTTGTTGTAAGATTGTACACGAGTACTCATGATCTGCGTTAGTTAATACAACCTAGAGCAACTTCGCATCTAGCAAAGATACAAAGTTTGGTTTTTATAGGAATTCGATTCTGTTGCAACACATGGACATGTTTGCTAGTATATAGTAAAAGAGTTATTTATATGTATGTCCTTTTTTTAAAAAATACATCACCTTATTTTTTATGAACTTACTTGTATGGTCTGAAAAATGAAAATCTCTTCCTTCTATGGCTTTCGTCCAATTCAGGCCACTAACAGTGTTAAGTGCAGGGTAAAATTTCCAATTTAGCGAAAAGAATAAAGTTTCAATAGAAAAATTGTAGCTTCTTGATGCCTTACGATGAAAAACGATTTTTATATAAACACTTAGCTCTTGATGAGATATGCAACTTTCTAGTTTTGAGTTTTTTTTTACAACTTGAGTTCGTTAAGATGCTAAAAATTGAACAAAGTTTCAGTTGTATATTAATTGGGTACAAGCACTTGTCCTCTTGTAAACAATCATATCTTTCTTATATGATGATAAACGGAGAAAGATATGATTGTCGTCGCTTAAAGGTGATCGCATGCGGCCATGGAAAACTTCGGCGAACAAGAAGACAAGTGCAGGGAGGGGGTGGGAATGGTACAAGGTGATCGCTGTCGGTGGTTGGGTCTCGCCATTGCCGGGGCGGTGGTAGGAAGTGCTGGAGGCGAGGGTTTGCTAGATCTGGACGCTGGGGCACTCATGCGAGGAAGGTGAGGGAGGCAGGTTAGCGCCACGGGAGAACAAGAAGAAGAGGTGGGACAGGGAGATGAAGGCCTGCGGGTGCAAATAAATTGGAGTCCATAGGGAACCACTAAAAATGTCTTCTCTCTTCTTACTTCTATCTCCTTCACATTTAGGGCCTGTGTAGTTCCATAATTTTGCTATTTTCGGGAGAGTTTTGGCCACCTTCTTGTAAAATGGATCTAAACAACATGGTATTAAACAACAAAAATTTTGGCATTTTGCATTTGGGACTCAAGATGCCCAAAAGAGAGAAAAAAAATGTACGGGGCATGTGTTATGTATGCATGGCTAAATTTTTAGCATGTAGTAATTAAACACCAAGATTAAAAATTCAGCATTTTCAAAATATTCGGATCAGAAAAATAGAGTTTTTTTTTGACCGAGGAAAACAACTCATATATTAATATAAAGCGGGAGTCTTACATAAAGGCCCCCCGGGAAAGGACCATATTACGAAAGGACCCCCTACATCTAGATCTAGAAGCCACCACCGAGGGGAGTTCGCCGGGCGAGCTGCAGCCGCAACCGGAGGGCGCGTAGATGCAGCCGATGCGAGAGGGCTTCACGAACCTGGAAGCTTGAAATGGTCGGGCGACGATCGCTTGTCGAAACTTCACCGACGGCCCAAAGGTGAGGATGAAATCGGCGTCGGCGGGTAGATGATCGTCGTCGTCCGAGCCGGTGGGAGGCTCGCTTCCCGGGACGGTGGCGCGTGGTCCTATGAAGACAAGTTGCTTGGAGGGCGGAGGCGAAGGTGGGAGGGGACGGCGGCGGCGACCATGGAGAGGAGGGAGCAGATCTCGGCGTAGGTGGATTTGGGGGAAAGATGGAGGGGGGGGATGAGATGCGGGGGAGCGGCAAAGAACCTTTATTTGTCCAACTCACCGAAGTCTTGGGGGCCGCCGGGCGACGAGGTAGACCCCGCCAAGACGGGCGGTGATGGCGGCGGGCGGCGCTAGGGTTGACTCGGCGGAGACTAGCCATACGTGGGCAAACTAAAAAGTAATAGAAACTATAGGTGGAGGAAGGAAAGGGGAGCCGGACCCCACCCTCATCGCCGGCGAAGTCGCCGGAGAGGGTGGGTAGGGGTCGGCGACGGCGCGAAGAAGAGGAGGCGGTCAGAGGGAGGAAGGGGACGGCATATCGCCAGGGCCACGAAGGGACGACTCTTTTTCCTTCCGTTAACTTCTTTTTGATAGAGTTGGTTTTTGATAGAGTTGGTTTGGGTCATCTCTCTCGCTCAGCTGAGAGTCGTCAGTCGTCCCCGTCCCCTATCGTGCAGCCAGCCCCCACGCCCAAGCGCCTGGGCGCCCTCAATCCGCCGCCTTCCCCAAAAACCCCCAAACCCTAACGACGCCGCCGGGAGCCGAGCGAGGATGTCGAAGGCTTCTTTCGCTCCACCGGATCCGAAAGATCCCGAGAAAGGCGACGTAGTGTTGAAGCTGAAGATGGCGTCGGAAGAAGAGGAGGTGCCTGTCGTGGACGCACGCAAGGCGAGCTTGATTATGCGCGCGCTGGTGAGGCGGCTTCTTCCATTTTTCTTCTCTGGTTCTATCAAACCCTTTAAATGGCACTCGTCTTGAGCTCCACACATAGCAGACAAGCCTGCGTTGGAGGCGATTGCGTTGCTGCTTGCACCTTTCCAGAACCCACTGTACAACTGTAGGTGACAGGTGTTTGGATTAGAAGAATAGAATTGGTTTTCCTTTTTCATTTCTTAGCGATTGTTACTCTTTGTTTGCTGTATGGTATTACTATCTAATTTGACTTGGTGGACCTAGTTGAACTCGATTAAAAAATGAGTAATAAAAAACTCTGTTAAGCTTCAAATTTGTTTGAAACACTGATATCCTTCCAGAACTCACTGTAGGTGACAGGAGTTTGGATCAGAAAACTAGAATTGCTTTTCCTTTTTCATTTCTTAGCGAGTTACTCTTTGTTTGTTGTATGTTAATTTGACTTGGTGGACCTAGTTGAACTCGATTAAAAAATGACTAAAAAACTGTGTTAAGCTTCAAATTTGTTTGAAACACTGATATCCCTGCTCCTTTCCAGAATCCACTGTAGATGACAGGAGTTCGGATCAAAAATAGAATTGGTTTCCCTCTAATTCTGTTTAGCTTCAAATTTGTTTGAAACATTGATATCCCAATGCTATGTTAATGGAAGGTTGCATCTTGTGTACTATAGTCATGGTCCTTACCTTATTGACATTTGGAGCTTACTTTTTCATCAGTTGAGAAAACAACGTTGTTCCCTCTTGTTATTATCTGTCTTGTGTTCCATATATAGTTTAACTTACACACCAAGTATTTTACTTCTTTTTCTTGAGACACGTCATGTAATTTTGGTCTGTAACTAATCTTTCACGCATGCTATTGTCTCTGCTGCGCAGGATGTTTTCTTCGTGGTATATCTGTTGTTTTGTGTTGGGATTGTGGCAATGATGGTCATTGTTTCTCATAACTGGTGGGATCCATGGCGGGTGTTTTTTTCTATTGCCTATCTGCATAATAACGCTCTGGTTAACACCCAAGATGAAGGATGTGTATATTCAACTCTATGCTACGAAGAAAGCACTGAAAAGTGACAATGACCTTAGCACCAAACTATTGGCATATGGGAAACAAGCTAATAAGTGATGAGTGAGCGAAGGACACCAATTATTAATTTGGATTGTGAAGTATCATCGGGCCAGTAGTTTTTTTTTTTTTTTTTTTTTGAGAATACATCGGGCCAGTAGTTTGCATAGTACCTGCCCTTAGGGCTTAGTCCTCTCCTGATAAGTGTCATAGATGGGTGTGTGGATTTACTGTTGAGCACAATGTATTGTGTTATTATGTCTATCTGTACCCATCTCTCATGGCTATAATTGAAGCTAGCATGCTTATTTCTCATTGTATTTGTGTTGTGAATTCCACTCGTCTTTTTTCTGTTGTGCTGATGGTGATGGTCTTTGTCTGTGCGTGAAACGCTCTTTTGACCTCTGGTCATTTGGTTAGACTATCAGCCAGTCAAAACTATGAAAATGACACTATACTTTTTTTGGGGGATGGAGTTAGATATTTTTTTGTGGGCTTCAAATTCACTAGTCCGTAATTCCATATTGCCACATATCAAACTGTTCATTAGAAAATGAGGATGGGTAATGCTATGTATTTATTTCTCGTTTCCCTTCTATGAATTTTAAGAGCTATAATCTATTTTGTGATGGCTATAACATCTATAATCTATATCTAATATTAAAGAGCTAAGTGATTCTTTTGTTTATCTTTTTTTACTTTCTAAAGTGGCCTCACATAGCGTGGAAGAATGGCAAGGAATATTGAAATCTGTTTCTTCTGCAGTGAGGACAGTTTCTCAGATTCAGGAAATGAAAGGAATACTGTTAGTTACTTTGACCTCCCTTGCTATCTGAAGAGTTGTTTGTTGTATCTGATTGTTTATTCGGAGAATTATTCCATTGATTGCTGACAATTAACCCGGGCATGGGTAGCTGAAGGACTAATTCCTGGACACAGCAGAGAGAGTATGGAGCTGCTGGCAGTAAGCTGCTTGAATGAGCTGATCAACAGGAGCATGATCCAGCTAACAAAGATCAGGGCAGATGGAGCCGTCAAATTTTGCAGAGTCCATGATGTCATACTCTCGACTTCATCGTATCACAGGCCGTGGAAGACAACTTTGTTGTTGTAAAGAATGGGGAAGGTTTTTCTCGGAATTCTTCAAACAAGATGCGCCGGTTGTCCATCTAAACAGACTTCTCTGGAGCTGAAGCAGAGATGGCGAATGCGCTGCAGCAGAATGTTACCTCATCTGGGATCCTTCAGTGATTCTAACTAGCTGGGTTATCACATCCCAAGGTTTTTTAACAGCCACGTCCTTCGTGTGTGTGCTGAATATCCAAGGACGAGTGCATTTTGGAGGCCGCAATAATGTTCATGTTGAAAGTTTCACGCAGCTGAAGTACTTGGTAATCACCGGTCGGAATTGGGAGCTTCCAGAACAAATAGGCAAGGCTGCAGCTTCTAGAGACTCTAGAATCTAGATGTGAGAAGGAGTGGCATCAATCTAAAGAACGAGGTTCCTCGTAGCTCATGTTGGGCTTTAAATATTTCCTGGGTGCTTTGAAATGCATTCTGATTGGCTCTGTAGCCTTGCGCCATGAGGAGTGCGAATGTGCTCTCTCTGAACTTTATGTTTTCCGAAACGGCCGAGGCCTAATTTCACTACTGGTGTAACGAAATTACACAGTTGCATAAGTTCGGAACATAAGAAAACGAGAGATAAAACTACAAAAAGTATAAGTCGCCGAAGGATCAGATCACAGAGGGATCGTATTCAACAACGAAGCCTCACATCTAGGAACGCTAAGATCAACGAAATGATAAACCCAAAAACATGCCCAACAGACACTAACTAAACTACTGGAATGGCAAAAGTCTAGTTGCCACAGTTGTTTTTATTAACTTAAATGAGGATTAAAATATCTGGAACTTGAATAATAATGGCTAACATGAATGGGATAGTCTGGTTGTTGGCCACCTAACCAAATACCAGTGAATAATCCATGTACAAATACCAGTCAATAAGAGCAACTCCAGCTGGCCATCTTAAAAGTGACCTCCTATTTCTAATTTAGGAGCAAATTTATAAAATTTGAGGGCCTAAAATTACTCACAACTCCAGCGGACTTTCTCAAATTGAGCCCCCAAACATTGAACCCGTCGGCCGGCTGGGCATGGTGGGATGGTGGCGGCAGCCTGCACTCGCTTCGCGTCGGGCATGGAGTCGTGCCAGCGCCGTCCGGGGCAGCACCGAGAAGAAACGCGCGTCTAGGGGCAGCGTCACGGGAGCCGTGCGCGCCGCCAAGTCGAGCCACGCGGGGGGAGCTGGGCGTTGGAGCGGTGGCGTAGCTCTAGTCTCACCCACGTCTTTGCTTGGGCTGCGGCGGCGGCCTGGTCTGTCGGCGAGAGGCGCCACGAGCTCCGCCCTGTTCTGCCGGCTCCATTGTGACTGCAAGAGTGGGATTGGGAGAGGGAGTGTGCCGCCAGAGGAGATAGGCCAATGTGGGCGGTCTTGGCTGCGCCGGTGAGTGGTGTCGGGGTGGCGCACGCATGGGCGGGTGAATGTTGTCGCGTGCGGGGCGGGCTCGAGCAAAGCGGCGCGGTCGCGGAGGAGAGGAACGTGATGGAGGGCGGGGGGAGGTGGGGGAGCAGAAGGACACGTGACGGTGGAGGACGGCGAGCTCGGAGAGGACGACGGGGAGGGAACCGGAGGTGGATGCCTCCCGGTCGATCCCGACGAGGGGAAGGGATAAGAGGAAGTGGGGGTAGGACTCACTGAATAGGGGGGCTTCTAGGAGTGGGCTTGGATTATAATTTGAGGTGATATGGAAAATGGGAGCCCATATAGAGGCTACACTGGAGTTTATTTTTTTCCACAAGCCCCTAGAATTTAAAGTAGGGCTCAAATAAGGGCATGTTTGGATAGAGGGACTAGGGACTAAAAATGAGTCCCTAGCCCCTCCCAAGAGTCTAGTGAAATTGGGACTAAGTGAGACTAAAAAAATTAGTCTCTAGTCCTTATGTTTGGTTATTTAGGGACTAAATGAGCCTAAAAAATTAGTCCCTAGTCTCTAGTCTCATGGGAACCAAACAGTCCCTGATGCTGACAAAATAGAATCTTGCTAAAAGGAATCGGAATAGTCTTGTTGTCTGGTTGGCCACCTAACCAAATAGGCATATATACAAGTGTAGCCCATCAGCACCAAGGATCACACAGATATTATCTACCCCGCCATATCATTATCAGTATCAGTATCTCACGCCATCACACAACAGATCGAGTGCCGGCCGGCCGTCGGAACGAATCCGCTCCACTGCCTATGCAAGATGGCCGTGGCCGGAGTTATGGTGAGCGTCGCCACGGGCGTGGTGACCTCCGCCGTCAGCAGCCTGACGACCCTGCTCGGCTCGGAATACAAGCTGGCCCGCGATGTCAGGCCCGGAGTCCGCTTCATGCGGGACGAGCTGAGCACCATGAACGCGGCGCTGCAGAGGCTGGCCGAGGTGGACGACGACCAGATCGACGCGCAGACCAAGGAGTGGAGAAGCAAGGTGCGCGAGCTGTCCTACGATATCGAGGACTGCGTTGACCGTTTCAGGCTCCTCCACAGCTCCGACGAGGCCAAGCTAAGCTTCGTGCGGAGGATGGTGCGCAAGGTGAGGAAGCTGTGGTCAGAGGACCGCGAGATCTCAAAGGAGATCCAGCAGCTCAAGGCCCGCGTCGTGGAGGAGAAGGAGAGGCGGGATCGTTATGACATCGGCCTGTCGTTGTTAACGGCGACGACCCAGCCTGCGCCGCCCGGGCTGGACCCTCGAGCTCTCTCGTTCTATGAGGAGGCGAGGGATCTGGTCGGCATCGATGGCCCTCGTGACCAGCTTCTCGGGTGGCTCGGGAGCGAGGTGGAGCAGCTCAAGGTTGTCTCCATCTTTGGAGTCGGAGGTCAGGGGAAGACGACTCTGGCCATGGAGGTGTACCGCCAAGCTCAAGAACACTTTGACTGCCGTGCTTCGGTATCGGTATCTCGAACCCTTGACATCAACAGGATTCTGAGGGATATACTCTTTCAAACCAACATGAGCGCGTACGACCGATCAGAAAGGTGGGAGGCCGAGCAGCTGATACGCGCAACCAGAGAATACTTGATGGACAAGAGGTAACTAAGTACTTCCTTTGTTCCAAACTATCACATTTTATTTATTTTTTAAATATTATTTTTATTATGTATCTCAACATAGATATATATAGTGTACTCTTGTCTATGCGCATACAAAAAAACTATGCATCTAGAAAAGTCAAAACGTTTCATAATTTAAAATAAAGAAAAATACTAGCTAAAATCTCTCTATATATGTTTGATGAGTCTCTATAGCGTAATATTTATTGTGCAAACATGTTTTTTTAAATAAACATGTGTGTGCCAAACATGCATATTTGGACACTAATTTAGCCTATTTAATATAGGTTACTTACAAAACTAATTACGCAGATGGAGAATAATTTGCGAGACGAATCTATTAAGCCTAATTAGTCCATGATTTGATAATGTTGTGCTATAGTAAACATGTGCTAACCATGGATGAATTAGAAACTAACAGATTTGTCTCGCTAATTAGTCTATTCCTATGCAAGTATTTTTATATAATTAGATCATATTTAGTCCTTCTAGTTAGTATCCGAATGTTCGATTTGATACCTTCTAAACTTTAGTCCCTAGATCTGTTTGGAGAAAAACTTTTAGGTATACTTTTGTGGATGAATGTTGCGACTAGGAGACTTAATTTTCGACATCATTTTGTTCTATGCACTTCTGATTATGTCTCAAGAAGATTATCCTCTTTCTTGTGTTAAGAATAGATCGATCTATGTAGTCAAAATTCACAACTGATGGGTTCATATTTGTTTCCTTTATTTTTTTTTTTTATTCTAAGACTAATTGACATGTTATTTTTATTGTTCTTTCAAATTGGAAATTTTAGATGCAAGATGATTGCCAATTTGATATTTGAACAATTAGTAATTCTATATAAGTATATATCAAACAAGTTCAAGTATGCTCAATTCTATGAATATATGAAATCATGCTCAACTCTGTGTAATATCTGCCATATATTTTACATTCACAATTGTGTACACATGCCAAATATTAAGCTTTAGATTCAATTTTTTTAACAGCCCTTGGGCAGACTTCCTATTGTTCAAGGGCATTCATCAGTTTAGATCATGATCAACCATGGTCGGTTCGGCATTCCTGACTAGGGCATGATCGACAAACACAAAAATAAAACAAGGGCCAATAAGAATACAACTAGCACAAATTGGTGTTACACACAATAACATGCTATATGTCAAACATGTGTGACGAGATGTTATTCACTCAGATACCTCTAATAATGTTGTTTTGTTTTGGATGGTATGGTTATCTTCGCAACTAGAACAATTTATTTTAGAACACATTATCTTCATGGAATTGAGTTTTCTTGGCAATGGCAACAGTTTGATCTAGAATATTTCTTTCTTCCGATCGAGCATTTCCATCTTTGTGGAATAAAATTTTTCTATGATGAAAAATTGCTTCAACAATAAAAAGATAATGTTCAGGATCATGGGACAGAATGACTTCGAGTTTCATATATGGCATATAACTATAATATGATATGATCCATATATATTTATTGAAAAATATAGTACTTGCTTTATTATTATGACATCTCTACAACTGCATATAGGTACCTCATTGTGATAGGCGATATTTGGAGCATACAAGCATGGAGGCAAGTGCAATGTGCCTTGCCTGTCAACAATCGTCGAAGTAGAATTATTACTACAACACGCAAGAAAGAAGTAGCTCAGTCATGTTGTCCCAGCATTGATGACCTTATCTATAAAGCAGAGCCACTTAGTGAAGACGATTCTTGTATATTATTCTTTAGAAGAGTATTTCACTCCAACGAAGATTGTCCCCAAGTTTTGAGGGTACTAGCCAGTGAAATTTTGAGGAAATGTGGTGGCTTGCCATTAGCCATAATAAGTATTGCTGGCATGTTAGCAAAGAGAAGTCATAGGGTGGAAGAATGGGAAGGAATGTTGAAATCTGTTTCTTCTGCAGTGGGGACAGATTCTCAGATTCAGGAAATGAAAGGAATATTGTTACTTAGTTACTTTGACCTCCCTTGGTATCTGAAGAGTTGTTTGTTATATCTGAGTGTTTTTCGGAGGATTATTCCATTGATTGCCGACACTTGACACGGGCATGGGTAGCTGAAGGACTAATTCCTGGACACAGCAGAGAGAGTATGGAGCTGCTAGCAGTAAGCTGCTTGAATGAGCTGATTAACAGAAGCATGATTCAGCCAACAAAGATCAGGGCAGATGGAGCAGTGAAATTTTGCAGAGTCCATGATGTCATACTTGACTTCATCGTACAACAGGCTGTGGAAGACAACTTTGTTGTAAAGAACGGTGAAGGTTTTTCTGGGAATTCTTCAAACAAGGTGCGCCGATTATCCATCCAAACAGACTTCTCTGGAGCTGAAGAGATGGCGAATGTGCTGAAGCAGAATGTACCTCATCTTCGATCAGTTCATATCTTCAGTGATTCTAACCAGCTGGGTGATCACATCCCAAGGTTTTTTAACAGCCACGTCCTGCGTGTGCTGAATATTCAAGGATGCCTGGATTTTGGAGGCCGCAATAATATTCATGTTGAAAGTTTGACGCAGTTGAAGTACTTGGTAATTACCGGTCGGAATTGGGAGCTTCCAGAACAAATAGGCAAGCTGCAGCTTCTAGAGACGCTAGATGTGAGAAGGAGTGGCATCAATAAACTACCTGCAAGCATTGTTCACCTGAAGAAACTAGTGCGTCTCTTCTTCCCAAAGGGGCGTGCAGCTGCCAGATGGGATTGGAAATCTGCAGGCCTTGGAGGAGCTGTCGATGATCGAACTGGATACATCATCTGCAGAGGCTATCCACGGGCTTGGCGATCTGAGCAGACTGAGGTTCCTCATAGCCTTTGATGAAGGGCATGGTTCAGAAGGCCACAAGGAAGCATCCATCTCATCCCTCTCCAAACTGTTCATGGGCCTTCGAACACTGTATCTTGTGCGTGATTCTGATGTAGTAGCTGAACTGATGACGTCAACGGCGAACTGTGGCAGCTCTACTCCGCCATTACAGAGACTTTGCCTTCCCAGCCCTCTGAGAAGCATACCAAGCCAAATGCGGTCACTAGCCAACATGGTCCGCCTCCGTATTTCGGTTTTGGGTGAAGTAAGCCAGGAAGGACTAGAGATCCTTGCAAGCTTACCCATGCTGGTCTCTCTCACCTTGCGCCTACGGTCCAATCCCAACAATGGCATCAATCCGAGGCACGCAATCACAAGTGAAGGATTCAGGAGCTTGCTCAAGTTCAGCTTTGGCGGTGATCATGAGGCTGCGCTGGAGTTCAAGGCAGGAGCCATGACAAAGGTCCAAAGGCTGAAGCTGGAACTGCAGGCACGGTGCCAGTTCAAGTACGACCAAGGTGGCCTGCTTGTTGGGCTGCACAATCTTGCAAGTCTCAGATATATCAATGCTAGTATCAGCTGCTGGAGAGCTATCGCAGACGAGGTGAAGGGCTTGGAGGATGCTATCAGGGGGTACCGCAGGAAGCCATCCCAACCGTCCCACCCTCGTGGTCAAAAGCGAGGGCTACGACTATGACTCGTCGGATGACCAATTGTTGACCACACGGCAATGAAACGCGCAGGGGCGCCGCAGGTGATTTGCTTTGTCATGACCATCAATTAGCTAGGACTAGGATGTGTTTATTTCGTTTTTCCTACCTTATTATTTTGGCCAACTCGATCTATGTTTGATATTGGTGCAGGACCCTAGCAAGGGCAAGTCACGCAGCAGCTGAGTCGTCCCATGATTGCCATGCTCAAAAGCTGGAGCTTATTACACGTTACGCCGTGCCTGGTCCGGCACTCACCGGACAAGTTCAGGATCTGGGTACGAGCTGGATGGCCTGGTGGCCAGACCGGCGGTTGATGGAGGAGGACCATGCTGCTGTTGCTGAAGGAGGCAATGACTCGTACGTGCAGACGACTGTGCAAAATGGTGAACCAGTGCCTCTTATTCTTAACCACCGGAGCCTTATGTTGGGAATGCATGTCTGTTTTTGCTTTTTCTCATGCTCTAAATATTCCTGGGAGCTTTTAACATGTATTCCGATCTATATAAAAGATTTAAGGATCAGAACCTATTAGGATCGGACAGAAATACTATTTTATTTTTGAGCTAAAATTTATTAAGACCAAATTGGATTGTGAAGGATGTATTAGGACCATGATCCATTACCACCCCTAACTTGTTGGCTAATGTGCCCCTAATTCTTGCCCTACATTGTAAGATAGGATATGCTGAAACCCAAATACTGAACAACATTGGTCAAAAAAATACTGAACGACATGGGAGCCACTTCTGTTGCCAGTGACTTCGGCAAACTGTAAGCTATTTGCGCCCCTGCCGAGATAGCAAATACTAGTGGACATGAAGCGTCAAAAGAGGAGAGCAAAATGTGCTGTTTTTACCTCTCTGCTTGATGAGGTTGTTGCAGCAGAAGCAAGGAGCTACACGAAGATTTCCTCTGCTCATGAAGGCATGGTAGTGAAAACCTGTGTGTGCAAGTGAGAACAGATAAAGATGAGAATATAAGCTGCTGGATGTGAGGGGAAGAAGAAAGACGGTTGTCCTGTACATGGATGCTTCAAGGCAGAAGCTGTGTTGGTGTGTATTCTGGCCCTCCAAAAATGTCACCTGTGCTGCTCGTGTGTGATCTCCAGCCAGCTGTGTTGCAACTATTATATTTTACATAGATGCAATTCTTTTTTAAAAAAAAAAAAAAACTAGATGCAATTTTTTAATTAAAAATAGATGTAATTCATTTAGATGCCTAGCCTTGCTGTTTCCTTAGTCGCACAGTAGTTTCCTAAGCTTAGTACAATAGCTGCGCCGTGCTAGCCGGCGATTTGTGTATGTGTGCCCGCCGTGACGCTTGATGGCATCTCGCCCTCGGATGTAACTAAACTCTAATCTCTCTTAATGAAGCACGTCCAATATGGACGCTTTCAAAAAAAAAAAAAAAAATTAGATGCCTATAGAGCATTTTAAAAGGTAATTGCCATAGGATTTCAATTATCTTGAGAAAGAAATGAATTCTCAAACCAAGATTAAATGAATAAATAAATAAGTAAGTAAGTCTGCAATACACAGAAAACTTATGGGGGCTGGGGGGGGTGGGGGGCATGTAAGACGTGCTAACAAATTCAGAAAAAAAGCTTGAATACCCACAGCATTCTAGTTAAAACCTTTTCAGAAAATTTTCTCAGAAATGCAAAAATGAGGATGTTAAACGAAATTGGAATTTTATTTCTTCATCACATGGTCATCAAATGGCATTTTTACAAACATAACTGAAAAACAAACGACTATTACCCTGACATAGAGCATCATGTTATTCTCTCAAAAAGCCAGCTCACCATTTCTGACGAACCCAATATAAACTCGCTGGACATGAGAAATCACCGTCTCTTTCCTCTGCCGAACCCTGTCGACGAGCTCTTCTGCAGTATGATCCAAAGTCAGTTCTTCAAGAGTGCTTAGATGTTCAATACGATCATGCAACATTTTCAACTGTGGACAGAGTAGAAGCTTGAGATCAACTAGGCTCGTCATGGCCCTCTTTCTATCTTAATTTCAGTGAGATGTGGTCCGCCCCTTATTTTCAGCACCTTTAGGTTTGGAAATGACTCTGTGGAGAATATCATCTTACCGCCACTGTATGCATCATAAAGCTGAAGCTTGACTAACCACTGTAACCCCTTCAGACAAGAAAATGTGTTCTCGTCAAGCCTTGAACCAACAAGCCTTAGAAATGTGATGTTCTTTAGATTACCAAGCGACAAGAAGAAATCAGGTACTGTTTCCTTAGATAGTGCCCCTAGCAAGAAAAGCTTCTGAAGCAATGGAGGTGGCTGGAGCGCTTTGAGAACCACCATTTCCTCGCTATCAGCTGCTTGGATCCCAAGACGAGTAAGATGAGTCATATTACTAATAGCCTTGAACAGATTTTCACAATGCCGACCTTGCACTTTGCTGATACGAAATGTTCTTAACTCCACAAGGGTGCCTATGCTACAGACCACTTCAGCACTAGCTTCCATCAGTAGTAATGTCTGCAGCCTCGTTAAGGAACATATATTTGCCGGAGCATGTATACCAACAGAAGGTACAAACTGCAAAGATGATAGAACTGGTTTGGAAGTAATGATAAGATGCCTCAACTTATGAAGCTTTGCAACTTCTGATGGTAGCTCCATGATTTTACACTTCCAGGCATCCAAGACAAGCAAATTCTTCAGTCTCCCGATTAATCGTGGAAGACTTACAATTTTAGTTCTCCTCAGACCAAGGAAACGCAAATTATACAAGTCAAACACCTCAGTTGGAAGCCGCTCAATTGAGCTATCTTGTAGGTTCAGGACAGACAACAGCTTGTTGATGCTTGACAGTGAACGAAGTGAAACAGGGGTGAAGGAATTCTGGAAAACAAGCAAGGAACGGAGATGTGGAGCATTTTCTGCAACCCGCACAATATCCCCACTTTCAGTTGATACACGCCGTGCTTCTCTGATGAGATCAGTTTTCAAGGGATTATAGACACTGCCAAAATTTTCTTCATGTGCCTTGGAAAGAGCTAGGACACGAAGGATATCATGCATTTGAACTTCACAGACACATCCAGAGTCATTCCTCTTCACCACCACCAACAGACACCGATGGATAAGTTCAGTTAGATAATCCTCAGCTATCTCCTCCAATTTCTTTTGCCCAAACTTCTCGACAAAACCTTCTGCAACCCAAAAGTCGCACTAGCGATTTCCTTTGCATCACATAATTCTCTGGGTACAGACAACAATACAGGAAGCAATTTCTTATATTATGTGGTAGGTCCTCCAAACTAACTTGCAGGATTATGTTCATATCCATGATAGGATTGATGATAGGATTGTTGCTGAGACGCATCTCAATATCTTTGTACACCTTTTCCCACTCCAAATAGCTTGTTTTTCAGAATGATAAGAATCGCCCAATGCATACAATAGCAATTGGTAAGCCATTGCACTTCTGTACAAACATTTTAGCCCAGTGTTCCACCTCTTGTGGGCATGTCATGCCTTTGTTCTTCCAAAAAGCTTCTTTGCAAAATAGATACTGTGCATCACACTCTTGCAGGGGCTGCAAATGAACAATGTTTGACTCAGGTGCCAATCGCGCCACCTCATAAATCCTTGATGTAAGAATCATCCGACCATTGCCACCAAGAAATGTTTCCTTACAATCAAATAAAACATTCACATTCCACACATCATCAAGAACAATAATGTACCTTTTATTTTTGAGGTAACTGCAAATTATGTCTGGTAGGCTTCTATAATCAGTCACATCAACATCATCTGGAAAGTCTTTTCTTCGGTCATTCTTGCGGAACTCCCGAACAACTTGCCGTAACAAGTCATCAACTTCATATCTCTGGGACACTGTGATCCAAGCACAAGTATCAAAGTCCTCCTTGACAGCGCTGTAAATGCGAGCAGCAAGTGTTGTCTTGCCAATGCCACCCATCCCAAGAACTGATGCTATCATATTTCGCCGGTCATTATCTTTCACCCATTCCAGCAACAAGGCTCTCTCCTTCTTCACCCCCACAAGATCATCCTCCCTTTTGAACTGCATGTATACTGAACACTTCCAATTTGAGCTGCTGCTCCCTGATAACCGTGTACCTCTTTCGATGCCCTTCAATTGATATCTTCCCCTTCTCTCTGCAGCATTCTTAAGACCTAATTTGGTGTCTTGGAGCCTTTTCGCCAAGCGGTACCATGTCTTGATCTGTCTGATCCTCCTTACTGGATTGAAAAGAAACATGCCATCAGCATCTTCCCCAAGATGGTAAGAGCACTCTGCAATGACATCTTCGATCTCATAAGCGAGATTCCTGATCTGCTTCACAAATGCATCCGTGGTCTCATCAGTTTCCCTGAATCTCTCGGCGGCACACACACAAGAAAGCTTGAACACTCTCCAGCTCCCCCTTCACATCCCGTATCTCACGAAATAGGCACTTCATGGCATACCCCTCCACCCCAAAGAATGAATATGCAACCTCAACAGCCTCGTTTGCAAGGGCATCTCCGAGCTTGGGGATTAACCAGCCCACAACGCCCTCAGCCATGGCCACTGTCTCCAGAGCTGCAACTGCAAGCCTGGAAGGCTTTGAATGCACATTGCCACTCGAGCCATGGTTTTATAAGGTCCTGGTAGCTAAATCCTATGGATGAAGCCTAGGTTGATGAAAAGTATATTCCCAAGACCATAAGAACCTCGTTCCTGCATCAGCAATATTCCATTTATATAGAGGTGGTTAGCTTAATAATTGTCAAATCTGGGAGCATATTCCATTTCTATACAAAGCTACTCTACAGGCTTCAGTATATTATGCCAATCTTGTGTGTCGGATTCTTTGGAGTGGCGACAGTGCAGCACAGATCAATAAAGAACAAGGTGTACTATTTATACTATTTATTTATTTATTTATGCAAGGAAGGTGTACTATTTATTAATTATATACTAGAATAATCCTCGGCTTGTTCTTTGCTGTTTATGCTTGGGAGAAAATTGAATATCCTAGGTGCGGGATGCAAGGCGGGGAAGGAAAGGAAAACTCACTCGAGCCGGCGAGGAAGACGAGGAAGGCCAACGACCTCCAGCAGCTGCCCGGCGGCGCGGCGAGGTTGCTGCTTGATGAGTCGATGAGAACGGGGCTGGGGCTGGCTGCCTGGCTCTGGTTGACCTTTGCCCATGGGCTTTTTGTGGCCGTTGGAACCTGGCCCATTAGAACTGCACTTGGTTTGGGCTAATTACTACAAGCGGACGGCCTAGACAACTCCAACCCACGCTTTCTTTTTAGTTTTTTTGTTTAGATATATTAGAATTATAGAAAAGTCCATTTGATCTCACTCCATTATTGCCCAAGCCCTATTTGTCTCGCTCGGTTAGAAAATTAGTGTGAACTGATCACACATGAGTTGGTTAGGTCCCTGGAATGGAAACTGTCCACTCGAGTTGAAGTACTCGACTTGATACGCATTATGCTTTAAGTTGTAAGAGATGTTACCGAGGCGCTAGTGGTGACTTCGAGAATCTCTGAATCTGTGTAATTCTCAAAAAAAGTTAGAAAATTAGTCTTTTAAAAAATGAACCGATTTAGGTCCCTAAGTATTTTTGAAAAATAATTTTAGTTGACACAGTGCCACGTCAACTCTACACTTTAAGGTATTTTCCCATTTTAGTCATTTTTAGTCACTTAAACCTCAAACAAAGGTGACTAAAATTTACTGTAGAAGTCAAGAGTTCTCCAACTTATAGCAAAAAACACTCGCTCTTCCGTGGACCAAGTGCCTGCCGGTCCTCTCTATCTCTCCTCTTTTTCTTTAATTCCTTTTTAGTCCCTCTTTCTTTAGTTCCTTTTGAGTCCCTCTATATTTTAAAAGGGGCAAGTTTAGTCACCTAACTAATGTATCAAACATGTGAGGATTAATTAGGAATAATTAATTAGATAATCAACTGGATAATGGCAAGCGGTTAGGATAAGGTTTTTATGAGAAGTTGTCATATTATCTATTTTTTTCTCTACAAAGGTTTTTAACAATAATATTATATATGACATATTGATCATTGATCAAATTGTTTTTAGACTATATCTTTAGGGTCACCTAAAGGGTCTATAAACATTGAGAATTATATATATACCATGGTTGTTCTCCTTATTTTTTCCACTGGGTTTTTAAGGAGTTTTGCTATGTATATCGATATACTTTGGTTTTTCCCACAGGGTTTTCCAAAGAATTGAAGACTATGACTGACGATTATACAACGGTGCCTACACAAGATTATATGAAGCCTATACAAGATCCATTGATCAAGGGGAGTGTTAGGATTAATTAAAAATAATTAATTAGATGATCAACTGGGTAATGGCAAGCAATTAGGATTAGGCACTTAGGCCCTTTCGGGCATCTGCGTAGGACTCAAGCCACCGATTGGGCTTGCACCATTTCGGCCAATGGCCATTGTATATAATCTTATTTCTGTACATTGTTACACTGATCATCAATCATAATCGTCATTTTACATCCAAATCTTCACAAACCACTCTCTTAATCTAAATGGAAAGCCAAGTAATACAAATTCGGTTTTCACCTTTATAAAAAAGGTCATACAAGAAAACCATAGTTTTTTTCCAGGGCATACAGCTCTCCAAGCCAAAAGGATGGCACCAAAAACCCTCGCGCGGTGTCCGTGTATGTGCCGCCGCCCGCCTGGGTGCCGCGCGCGCTACGTTTTCCTGCTGCGGTCACCTCCCCGAGTGGCAACACCCCAGCAGCCTCAGCCCCACGCGTGACGGACCGTGAGAGGGTGAGGGGGTATTTAACTCCCGAGGATGCGAGCTCTCGCGGCAGCAGCAACTGCAGTGGCGGCGCCTACACCCGCGCGACTCCGTTCCCGTCTCCCGCTCCTCCCCGCGCCCCGCGCTCCGGTGGTGAGTTCGCTCGCTCCCCCTCGTCTTCCTCCCTCCCCGCGCTCGCCGCTCCGACCGCCCTCCGCTCGCCGCGGAGAAACAGGGGAGGGGATTTTAGCGTCGGTCTGGTGTGAGCGCGGCGCGGGCCTGGGGTTTGGGGGTTTAGGGTTTGGTGGTCCGGGTGGCCTTAGATTCTGTTACTGATGGTAGTTAAGTTTCCCGTGGATTTGGATTGGATATTGGGTTGGGTTTATAGATTTGCTCTGGATTGGGGCTCGCCCTCGCCATCCGGTTCGCATCAGCGGGGGGATAAGTGTAGCGTCAGGGCTCACGAGCGCTTGGATTCTGGTTCTGGATGAATAAATTGTTAGGTTCATCACCAACATTGCTTTAAAACTGTTAATAATAACTGGTGAGGGCGCGCTAGATTTGGATTGTATCAGCTGATTGGGATAATCTGTCAGGAATTGTTGTGCTTTCGGTTTGCTTACTTTTATGCTCATTAATAATTAATTTGGACTTGTTTTCTCATACGGTATGGGTTACTTGTGCCCAATTGCTTTCTTAATCTGCTTCAAGTTAACCAGTGTGGGCACTAGATTTTGATTAGGATTCGCTGTCAGGAGCGTTGTGCTTGTTATGCTTCCTTTTCAGTTCAGACTCACTGTATTATTGATTAATTGATTAATTTGGTGTTGTTTTCTTGTTCTGGTGTTATCTACCTAGCCAGGTCACTGTAGACCTGCTTCTTCCTCCAGGCTTGTGCGGTTCTCGTGCAGTTCCACAACCATGGGAGATGAGACCTCGACCTCTGTTGCTCCCCAGGAGCAGGAATCCACTGTGGTGAGTGCACTGAGTCAGCTGCTGCCACTGGCGAAGACGATTGCATGCTTAGCTTAATTTCTTTTTCCAGTTTCCCTGCTTGATTTGAATTTGACTATGCAGCAGGCTGGGAGTGTCAAGCAGCAACTCTCCAGGCTGGTCCTTTCATCCCTCCGGCTACCGTGCCTGATGTGGAGGTAGAACCGATGGTTGAAGTTTCAGCAAAGTTTGCTGACTACCAGTGGTATGTTGTTTGTATGTTGCCTTACCTGCTGCATCAAATCTCTCATACAACTGAGTATCTGTTGTTCCTTTATTACTTATTATTGTAATTAATGTTTCTTTCAAGTTCTCATCAATTGATTCTTTCTGAACCATGTGCAGCAACAATGCTATGGGACTATGGTCAAAGGTCAAAGGATCTGGAACAAGTTTCAAAAACCCTAATGCCATTGGGCAGGTATTTGTCTGTCTATCTTAATTCTGTATAGAGTATAGACTTAAACAAAAAACTTTCTCATAAGATTTGAACTAATATTTCTTTATGATCCGCTTCACTTTTTCATGCATGCTCAAGCAGTTAAGCTCTTTTACATTAACAATATGCTGTTCTCTTCACATTTTCTCAGGCCATTGCTAAGAACTTGCCTTCTTCTGATATTATTGAATCCACATCTGTTGCTGGACCTGGTTTTGTCAACATTACCTTATCAAACCGCTGGGTTGCACAGGTTCTGAGATTTTTTATCTACAAGTTATGCTAGCATTAGTTGTGCCGTTATCTATTCCCGCAAATCATCAATGAGCTACATTATTGCAGAGAATACAAGACATGCTTGTTAATGGTATCAAAACTTGGGCACCAACTCTGCCAGTAAAGAGGGCAGTGATTGATTTTTCATCACCTAATATTGCAAAGGAAATGCACGTGGGACATTTAAGGTCTACAATTATTGGAGATACATTAGCACGCATGTTTGAGTTCTCGAATGTTGATGTTCTGCGAAGAAATCATGTGGGAGATTGGGGTACACAGGTAACAATCCTTGTATTGTGTGCTAAACATTTTATTGCTTGCTTTCAGTAAAACAAATTGTTTTTACATATTTATGGTTGAACTGCTTTAGTACTTGATTCTTGTGGAAAATACTTTTTGCCCAACCTTTTCTATATCTACTTCTATGGCCTACCATTGTTTAATACATGTGCAATTTTCTCTGTCCTCATTGGCCAAAAGGTTCAGTTGGCACCAGTTCTGCTGGTGTTGTGTTAATTACCTTCTGTTTTGTAACCGGATACCCAGAGTCTATTTCCACTTCGTGATGCAATTTATTTATTTCTATGGAAGCATCACCACACACATTATGACTACCTTTTATATGTGTAGTAATTGTCATGTAAATTCTGTATCCAGGCTTTCCTATTAACACATTTTCATTTTGTAAGAAGTAAAATCATGCTTAGGTTAAAAAGATTGTGTGTGGCTAGGCTGTTGGAGTTGTTTGGGCCTTGGTTTCCTCTAGGTGGCCTAAAATATTGAGTCTGTTTACTGCAGCACATGCAGCATGCTAACTATTGTTTCTGTTCATGCAGTTTGGGATGCTAATAGAATATATTTTTTGAGCAATTTCCAAATTGGAAGGAGATAGGTAGCCAGGCCATTGGGGACCTTCAGGTAACACGTTCAATGCATGCAATTATTTATCACTTAGTTCTCTTTGTTGTCATATACTAGAGAAATTATTAAGATAAAATGATAAAAGCTTTTCTGTGAGATATTAACTTAAACCATATATCCAATCACTTAACAATAGATCTTTGTTTAAAATTAATAGGCTCTGACTGTATTCGTGGTAGCACTTGTGAATACCACATCAAATGCTTTAACTGTTATGCACAGTATTATTGCTGTGGTGGCTTGTCAGTGTACTAAATTAGTAAACTACTGTTGTGATGGTACTGTGGTGTCATGATAAAATCGACTACATATTTATCTCCTCAACGTCTGTATCTGGGGGTTAGCACATTGGATTTTTTTTCTTTATGTTGTTAGTTTCTTGTTATAAGTTGAGCATCCGTTTACATACTTCATAGTTGGTTGCCTGTTTTCCTTCATAGTCCAACAAAGCACGTGTCTTTCAAAATCAATGGATCCCTTAAAATAAGTGCTGAAAATTAGGCAATTTTTTTTTTTTTTTTTTTGCCATATAACAGCCTGTCTTATTACTGATATTGGGACAGACATTTTAACTTTGGTTTTATGACACAGGTTTTCTATAAAGCATCCAAGCATAAGTTTGACAATGATCCAGAATTTAAAGCAAGGGCTCAACAAGGAGTTGTTCGGCTACAGGTAAGTGCATCATTTTGGATATCGACTCTGGGAAGGTTGACATTGTTCTCATCCAAGTGTTGTATTATCTGTAGGGAGGGGAGGAAAAATATCGAGAAGCATGGAAAAAGATTTGTGACATTAGCAGGAGCGAATTTGACTTGGTCTACAAGCGCCTAAATGTGGTGCTTGAAGAAAAGGTACAATACGTTGTAGTTGAAACATATATTTTTGATGTAAAGGTTGATTGCCAACAGAATTTAGGTGTGAGGTGAAATTACTCTGGATATTTTGGGCCTTGATTCAAATCTAAATTTTGGTTTCTAGCATTGTTATGCAGCATTCCTGTTCACATCAACTTCTATCATGTTCATTTTCCACAGAAAAAGTACATGCATATCTGCGCTTTAACTGGATCATTTGTATCCCTTGTTAATCTGATCAATTGGTATTGTTGAATGTTTATGCTATGTTGTTTGCCTCTTCAATGAAGCAGCTGACCAGGCGATTGGTTTAGGCTAATTAATGTAGCACCTTTCAGGGTGAGAGTTTCTATAATCCTTATATTCCTCAAGTGCTGGAGGAACTGAATAACAAAGGCTTGATCAAGGAGAGTGATGGTGCCCGAAGTTATATTTATTCAAGGTCATCAAATCCCTTTGATAGTGGTTAAGAGTGATGGTGGCTTCAACTATGCCTCAACAGACTTAACTGCTCTTTGGTAAGTGCTTGTGCTTTTGAGGGTTCATTCAATTGTTCTCTGTTGAAGCAAACAGAATCTATTTGTGTAATTGATGCCTCTAGTGTGGATTTAATATTTTCTGTCCATGCTTTTATGCAGGTATCGGCTCAATGTTGAGAAGGCAGAATGGATCATATATGTGACAGATGTTGGTCAGCAGCAGCACTTTGACATGTTTTTCAGTGTAAGCACGGAGTGGCACCAAGGTGTTTTCCATTTTCTGTGCTTTTATTGAATCTTATGTCCTTCTACAGGCTGCAAAGATGGCCGGTTGGCTCCCAGATCCAAGTGAAAAGAAGTTTCCGAAAACAAGCCATGTTGGATTTGGTCTTGTCCTTGGTTCAGATGGCAAGCGGTTCCGAACCCGCAGTACTGAGGTTGTTCGATTGGTAGATCTACTTGATGAGGCTAAATCTCGGAGCAAATCAGAACTACAACAGCGGCTCACTGAAAATGGTAAATTGGACTATTTTGGAACCTTATCATTATCGTTCTGGTAAATATGATCATTATTTTTGTTCAGGCAAAATTGTTGACTGGACGGATGAGGAATTAGAGCAAACCTCAGAGGCAGTTGGATATGGTGCTGTGAAGTATGTCCTGAAATGTCTTGTTTTAGAAAGATGTGTCTCTTGATTTGACTAAGAAGTATAATCCAATTTATCATAATGCATTTCTGTAACTTTACTACAGGTATGCTGACCTCAAGAATAATCGACTGACTAATTACACATTTAGCTTTGAACAGATGCTGAGCGATAAGGTACCAAACAAACTTTTTCATAGAATACAGTGGAAATTGTTTTAACATGATCATCATTATGCTCATGTTCATTCTTTATGTGAACAGGGAAATACTGCTGTGTACCTTCAGTATGCACATGCTCGTATTTGTTCCATTATTCGGAAATCCAACAAGGATGTGGAAGAGCTGAAGATGGTAAGCTTTATGTTTTACTCATGCAGATATCATTAATTTGGTGAAGGTTTAGCACCAATTCTCCTGGCTATCACTCATGAGCTGAAAATTTACTGTTTTCTTCTAGAGTGGAGCCATTTCTCTCGACCATCCAGATGAACGCGTGTTGGGACTATATCTTATTCGATTTGCAGAGGTACCTTTACTCACTATTAGTGAACTCTATTTCATATAAGTTTGTGGAAGTCAGGATAGCAGTGCCAGTGTTGAGTCACTGGTCAGTTCTAGTTTTGACATACATGGCAATTATAAGGCATTTTTGGGCGTTGGGAATCTTTTTGGCTTTTTTTTGTATGTTGTAACCAAGACTGTTTTTTCTTGTTGTATACTGCAATAGAAGTTTTCTGTTTGACTTGAGGTGCAATCTAATTTAACTGAAATTATTACATTTCGCCTTTTCTGATTGCACTGCAATATGTTTCAGGTTGTTGAAGAGGCCTGCACGAATCTACTTCCAAATGTTGTATGTGAATATTTGTACAATCTATCTGAAATGTTCACAAAATTCTATACCAACTGCCAGGTATACTTCTTTCCATTTGCATCACTCTTCCCCTCTTCAAATGAATCTTACATTGTTTCTTGGGTATCTTTACTATTTAGATTGGCATAATCTCATACAAACTGCAAAAAGACCCATTTATTTCCATACAACAGTAATACTCTCCTGATGGCCTGATGCTATTTAACCACTCACTCCGCATTGATACCAACAGGTGGTCGGGTCACCGGAGGAGACAAGCCGATTGTTGCTTTGCCAAGCAACTGCCGTTGTCATGCGACAATGCTTCAACCTGCTCGGGATCACACCAGTCTACAAACTGTGATCGGATGCAACATTCAACATCACTTTACGTAGAAACCCCAATTCATGATGGTTGCAGTTTTGGTCTTGGTAACCTAGTTGAGGCAGTTTACATACTCTAATCCACTGTACTGTTTGAAACCTGAAGCAACTCAAAAGGTTGTAGCAAAATATGCTCGCAGAGTTTCTATCGATCCGTTGCATTATGTATTGTGTTTTATCTTTTTTGCCTGGCGTCAGCTCATCAGCCGATGCTGTATTGCAAGTGTGCTGGTAGGCAAGTTTAGGTTCTGATCCTAGACCACAAACCTGGTTGTCTACTCCACCCTTGTTCTGTGTGCACCCCAGTTCAGGTAAAACTGGGTTTAGCTACTCCAAATTCTTCAGAAGACAACATGTTCAATGTGGGTCTTGGTCAGGTAAAACTGGGTTTAGCTACTCCATTTCAGATTTATCGAAAATATTCTCTATTCAAGTTGATGAACCGGACACGGTCAATGTGGGTCTTGGTCAGAATGGGTCCTTTCCATGCAAGAACCGGTATGGCTGGATATTTCCCAGTGTTGTTGAATAATTACAATGATATCTGTGTTCTTTGTAGTGTTGAATTGCTATTATGATATATGTTCCTCGGTGGTGTTGGATTACTACTGATGAAATAAAGCAGCAAATGCTAGTTGGGAGTTTCACCTGATGGCTATAAAACCTGCTGTGCTGGCTATCTGGACGCACATATATAAAGGTGCACACATATAAAGGTTGGCTTAATACTTTCTCATAGCCTTTGCCAGCCACACTTTTTTGATTCTATCAATTCAGAATGGTCATTGTGGCACTGGAAACCATAGAAAGTTAGCGCTATCGTGATTTTTCTCTGGGACAGAGGAAGCGGATGTTATATGTGATAAATGATATGACAAGTTGAATCCGAATAGCAAATGTTTGTGTTGTGTAGCTACTCTGTCTAAGGTAGTGATAACTTTGGTCAGTTGTCTAAATTATGCAATCGAACACAAGATAAAAATGGTGAGGCCCTGAGCATTATTGGTAGCTTGCTATGTACCCATATGCAATGCAATGAAACAATCCATAGTAGCCATGAACGTTGATCACAATAGCAGCTTTACTGGAGAAGGGTAATTGTAAAATCTGTGACTCCTGTCCTGTGAGTACTACCAACTCTATTAGAGCATCTCCATCGGTCCTAATCCCCCCACTCCTAATATTTGTTTTTCTAGAAAAAATGAGGAAAAAACACTCTCCAACAACTCCTAATCCACACTTCTAAAATTTGTAAAACTGTGACGTAACTTTACACGCATCTAAGACCACGCTGGCTGATATGTGCACCTAACGTACGGCCGGCTCTAGGAGGCCACGCCACCTGCTGCTGGAGGGCCTCGGACGCTGCGCCTCAAGTTGTTGCGAAGGACTAGGGGAGTACGATGGATGGACTCTGCGGCGGCTCTGCGAAGACCACGTCGACTTCACGGAAAACACAAAACCGTAACAAAATGACTAAAGTAGCCCATTTTTATTTTTTAGAAGTGAAGTTTTAGGAGTATTGGAGATAAACTTTTTTTCTATAATTTTTTAGGAGTTGGAAAACATAGAGTTTTTAGACTGGCCGCACTGGGAGCCGGTAACTCCGCCTGTACATACCACGCAGCGGCATGCGCTATTGGCAAGCTGGCACACGGGAAGCACGGCAATCCCTGCATATTTGGTGCCTGCGAGGGTGTACTGTACCGGAGCTGCTGCCGCGCGCGTCAGAGAGAAAGGTGAGAGGGAAGACCATGCACCCATGGACCCCACCATTTATGTAATTTAAAATATGCTATAACTTGCAAATGAAAAATCAAATTAAATTCCGATTGCACCATTGGATTCGTTTCAATAAATCCTTTAAAACTAGATCTCATGGATATATTTAGATAAAGTTATAAGTGGGTTCCACTAATGATAGTTGGTATAGAGAAGAGATATAAAGAAAAGATGAGTGCGGAAGAGAAGATCAAATGAGAGAATCTTGATGACTAGGATGTATAGAGGAAGCAAATAGAGAAACATAAGTGCAAATAGTCTTAGGAGTAAATTTTAAGGAACTCTCTTGCTAAGAACTAAAGAAGCTGTTTTGCGGTAGGTGAACAAAATTCACTCAAACCATCTCGGGCTAACTTTTTAAACATGAAACTAAATAAGAGGGTGATTAAGCAAATGTTGTCCACATACTCCGTCAAAAAAAAAAAATGGATGCATCTCAACATATACAAAGATGGTCCGCGTTAAGAGAGAAGCGAAGGGAAATTGCCTTGGCGGTTTTCCAAGTGTCAGCCTGAGGAAGTCTATCTACATCTAGTGGTAGAAGATTCTCACCTCATCAGGAGAAAAAGGATGGGAGGATCCATGAACCACATATGATTATTTTGTTGAATTTCATGGAAGGATTATTAGCTGCTCTAGCATGTTTCATATGTGTTGTTCTGTCCATTATATTATATTATCTGAAGTTTCTACATGAATTTTATATGTGTGGTTTGTCAATTATTTGGGTTCTGAGAACTAGTTGATGTGTGGGTCGAGAACAAATTTGTGCAATTGTGAGTGGTGCACAAGGCGAGGGCAGAATTGAACAAGGGGGCTCCTGAAGTTGGTTTAAGGTTCAAAAGTGCAGATGAGGCTTGGCAGTTTTGGTTGGCATATGGTGGTTTGATGTGAGGAAAAAGATACACAAATGTAAGCAGCTTTGATCGTAAGGTGGCCTCATGCAGATTTGTTTGTTCCAACGAGGCCCTCCGAATGAAAGGGCAAACAATTCATGTGACAAAGTGCTTTAGAGCTGAAACAAGAACTGATTGCAAAGCTCGAATGAGCCTTATATTGGATCGAGGTGCCGAATGAGCCTTATATTGGATCGAGGTGCAGGAGATTATGAAGTTACCGAGGTTATGCTTGAACACAATCACCTTCTTCACTTGCGTTTAAACTCGGCACTTGATGGCATAGCAGAGTAAAATTTCAGAATTGCAAGCTTTTGAAATAGAGACTGCCGATGATTCTGGAATTACACCAAAAGCTGCACATGAGTTGGCTAGTCGTCAAGTTGGTGGATCACTTAAACTTAGCTACACTTGTCGTGATCGCAAAATTTACTTGCAAAGCAAACGGCAGAGGGATTTGGCTTATGGACAGTCGAAGTATGTTGAAGTATTTTCATGACAAAATTGCTCAAAACCCATCATTCCAATATGCTTTGCAGTAGATGATTCTTGACTATGCACACTTTGGTGATGTGGTTACATTTGACACTACTTTTGGCACCAACAAAGAGTATAGGCCTTTTGGTGTTTTTTCTCGGGCTAAATCAGTTTAGAGAAACCACTGTGTTTGGTGCTGCACTTCTATTTGATGAAACAGAGGACTCACTTATATGGCTTTTTTAGACTTTCTTAGCTGCACATAATGGAAGGCAACCTAGAACTATCTATACAGATCAAGATGCAGTAATGGGAAAGGCTATTTACAAAGTGTTTACAGAATCATATCATGGGTTGTGTACCTTTCACATAATGCAAAAATGTTGTCAAACATTTATCTTCATGAAGGACAAAGAAGAAGGAGAAAAGGAGGAGAAATTGAAGGAGGAGAAGAAGGAGGAGAAGGCGAAAGTGAAGATGAAGAAACTCACATTCTATCCGATTTTAGTGCTTGTATGTATGGTTATAAGGACAAGGCAGAATTTCAAGAAGCATTTGACATTATTATAAGATCTAAAGTGCATAAGCAAACTTGGTTAGATAGTATATACAAGGTTAAAGAAAAATGGGCTGAATGCTATATGAGAGATGTCTTTAGTTTGGGATAGTGAAGTACACAATTAAGTGAGAGCTTCAACAATGCCTTTGAAGAATCATTTGAAATCAGATTTTGATATTGTTCATTTTTGAAGCATTTTGAGAGGATAGTGGAAGACAAAAGAGCTACAGAATTGGAATCTGAATTTGAGGCAAGAAAAAAATACTAAGAAGACAAATTCACACACCTATGTTGCCGCAAAGCAAGCGAAGTTATTTTCGAAGCTTTCCAAAGTGAATATGAAAGATCCATGGCTGCATGTAGTAGATTATTAGATGCTGATAAATATGTTATTTCTATTGGGAGACTCTATGGTGATTTACAATTTGAGCAAGAGCGCATAGTGATAAGTGATCCTTTGAACCAAGCAGCTTCATGTAGTTGTGGAATGTTCAATAAAACTAGAATATTGTGTGCACATGGTCTGAAAGTTCTTGATTTGATGAATATCAAGATATTGCCAACACATTATGTGTTAAAGAGATGGACTAAAGCAGCACGCAATGAGAGTGTACAAGATAAAGAAGGAAGGAATGTGGTAGCAAATCCAATGCTGGAATCTCAACTTCGCTACAAGGACATGTCTTATAAATTTCTCAATTTGGCCCGTAAAGCTGCTCACTCTCCAGAATGTTGTTTGATGATAGAAAATGCACTTGATTGCCTTGGTACACAGCTAGAGGATAAACTTAATGCATCTACTTCTATACTACGAGCAACACATGCAATGACCAAAAATTTTTTTCAACCAAATGTCCAACAAGGAGATGACTTGCTTCGTGCTGCACATTTGAAGAAAAAGGAGGTCAAATCCAAAAATTCAAGGAGGAAAAAAACTTGGCTTGATAAATTCATCAAGAGGAAGCGCAAGCCAACAAAAAAGGAGCAAAAGGTATGTTAGAAACTTTATAGTGTGCAGCCACTATATGCTACTGTAATTCATTCCTTAACTTAATTAAATTGTCATTGCCAGGAAAAAAAAAAGAAGTGACAGAGTACAACCCCAAGTAGAAGTGCAGAATGGTGATTGCAATTAAGGAGTATGGAGCTTCAAGAATGTCATGTTATTGATAGTTTAGGAAGTTTTACCCGGTGATAGCAGCTCCAACTTATGATGGTGGTATTACCAATGATCATGATCTGTTCTAGTATGAACATGTTGGTTAGATAGTATTTTGGATAGGGCTAACTATAGTCTTTTATGGCCTGATTGTATAAGTAAATGGCCTAACTATAGTCTTTTGTGGCCTAATTGTATAAGTGAAATGGCCCAACTATAGTCTTTTGTTGCCTAGCTAAGTAGGCATGTATTTCTGCTTTGAACCTGGAACTTCTAAACTGGAAAAAGCTTAGTTCTACTAATGATTATTGTATGGATGTCCATTGAATTATTTATTTCTGCGCTCTTGAGAGTGAACTGGTGCTGGAAAATTTTCCTGGAATCCACAACCGATCAGGCTCAGAGCTGTTTTGCTTGCTTGGGAATGCTAGGAGTGTGCAGCCTGAGCACACAGCCGATCAGGCTCAGAGCTGGTCGGAGGACGGAGACTGAAGTAAAGTTACGTTGTAACTTGCTCAGCAAAGTTACTGAATCTGGATCAGAAGCAGATGCACCGAGGCTTCTCCACCCGCAGATAGGACGGGTATCCCTGCGTGCAAGCGGATGAAGAGGATTATCACAAAGTGAGTGGTAGGTTACGTAATCACACATGGCTGTTGAGGCATCAGTCTTATATAGTAAATAAAAATATATTAACATAAACCTCACGGATTATTATCTTCACATAAGCTGCCCAATTCACCTTTAGAAACGTTACAAAGGCTTCCTCTGCCCCTATTCCTTCTCCGGCAACATACAGACTCTACCATAACTCTCCATGGCATGGAGAAACCACAACAAGGTTATAATCAATATGTGTGATCTTCTCGCCCACATTAGCATCACCATCGTTCGTTCGTCATATGTAAGCTTAATCTTAATCGAAAAAGATACATTAAACATCGCAAGGCGGTATTGACCTTGCGTGAGGAGCAATTCTGACCTCCCTGCTTGTTCAGTCTTCCATCCATGGCCGCCCTCCCGTGAGGAGGGCGATGCTACAGGCCTACAGCGGCCTAGGTCTCTTTGTATTGCAGCAACTCGGGCACTTGTACTGCTTTATGCTCTCCGCCTTCGCGGGGGTGATCTTCACACACTTGCCATGGTACCACTTCTCGCACACATCGCACCCAATCCAGAACTCATCTGCGCTGTATATACCACCACATGTCCCGCACAAGGTTTCACTGTGATTGCCGTCGTCTTCATCATAGCCCCTCGTCAGGCTCCCTGGCATTATTTTCTAATCGTGGCTCGCTTGTTTGCTGGAGAGACAGATCAAGTTCAACATCATAACATGACAGTAGAAGAGGTGGTAAAAACAGTGATGGATTCTTGTTACCTTTGCTGACAGTTTATTTCTACCACTATTGTCAGTACCGGATCTGTCCCCTCTCCTTTGATTGTTTCACACCACCAGAGACGACTTCAAACACAGTTGGCAGATCATTCATCATGCCAAACAAACGCTTCCTGCGCAATTTGAAAGCACAACCATTATGCAAAATGATTACTGCAATACCAACTACTATAGTGGCAGTTAAATTATATAGACTGCAGTAACATTGTTATTATTGTGCCATGGGCTACTGGATACTGCTACTACAACCAAAAACAATTGCAGGGTGCAATATGAAATGTTTCACTTCTCTTGTAGTTAAAGTAAAGGCTGCTTAAACCTTTTGACCAGTATGATTGACTAGCCAAAGGTAACTGTAAGAACACTTAATGAAAAAACAATGTCACACTTGCAAGATTGCAAGTTGCAACTGGCTAATATTAATTTTATTTTTTAGTGGCTTGCTACCTACAACTACAAGTGAATTTACTTGGTCTACACTGAGTGCTCTCAAAAACTCTTGGTCGACAACAAAGTTCATTCAAATGAAACACACTACATATTTTTGAAATCACTAAGTTTAGCTAAACATTAATTAATTTGGCAACATTGCACAGGTGTTGAGTAGTTGGAGCTACATACTAGTTATGAAAGTACTAGAGTGCACAGCATTGTCCCAAAATCCTCAAAATATATAAAGAAGTAAGATCACTCAAACTAGTTTGCACATGTGAAGATGAAAACACACTAACTCATTAAATATCATGAAAAATGTTGCTCCAAACAAATCTATGGAATATTAGGTTTGACAACAAACCCAAAAGTTAAATAATGTGAATGTATTTCTGTTATGGCAAAGTGGAGCGGCCCAGGGGCCCACGCAGGTACTGCAGCACGTGAATATTATCATGTGAACAGTAGCAGAAAGGTTAGATTAGATTGGTAAGTTAGGAAGGGTATAAGATAGATTGATTCGGTTAGGATATTTACTTAGGGGTCAAGTAAGTTGTCTCTAAAAAAGAGACCAACATGTATCAATTAGAGTCAAGCAAGAAGAACCCTAAGATTGTCCCCGAGGAACAGTGGCTATCCGGGCTCTCTCCGCTAATCTATCTATCCATAGTCATTCCATAACAATTTCTAGTACAAACTAAAAATAACAAGTGTAGAAATGGAACTAGTAAGCGCTGCTTGGTCCAAATAAACCTCATACAGTTACCAGCTCTTAGTTCATACATGATACCACCACTGTTTCAGATTTTTATCAGAAATCGGCTAATTCATATAGGCCAATAAATTTGGAGATACATAAGAAAATGGAACTTATTAGAAACAACCTACATGAGGATGCATTTGTTATGACCGGCGTGCAGTATGAAAGGCACAGGCCCATTAGTGGCTAAGCACAGGGGCAGGTCTTAGGGGCCTTAAGCCCAAGTTATCTATTTAATTTTGGCTATTAGCAAAAAAAGGGTATAAATACCTTGTAAGACAGTGTGATTAAATCAAGCAGAAACATAATTGTTTCCGGCTTCCTAAGGGAGCCAGGAGATCAAACCCTAGCCGCTAGTTGCCTCTTGCGCGCCCGCTTTCTTCCTCACGTGCAGCCACGGCACCTCGCCGCAGTTCCTCGCAATTCAAACCCAGACCACCGATCACCCACAACTACAACCTCCGATCGACTAGGAGCAGAGCCCCTGTTCCTATCAGTATTATTCACCATCAAGTCCAAACAATTTTCATTCAGTATCCTTACACAAAATGGAGTATTCATTCAGGTTGTACAGAAATGTGGTGATTACTGAAATAATAATATGCCATGATTTTACTACAAGAAACGTGGTGATTACATGTTGTCAGGTACCTAATAGCTGCACCTCTTGTTTAGTAATCAGTAGACATTATGTATCATAACAACGAATAATCAGGAGGGCTTGCTTCAATTCTACTCTATGAGAAAGAATTATACTAATCTTAAAGCAGAAGTGGTTACTGACTATGTGAAAATACGTATATTATAAGTTAGATTTCATACAATTGTTCCCAAAAATAAAACACTCCTCTCACCCCCTATACTCATCATCATTCTTTTTTTTTCACTGTTGAAGACTAACAAATGATCTCAATAATTAACTCAATCTTGCATGGGAGATACTGTAGTGCCACATACTTTCAAACCATAGGATGATCTTGTCAAATCACACTAGTTAGCAGCTAGTACAGATTTGGCATGTGACTCTTACTAAACCCCTCTTTTTCCTTTTTCTCTTTCCTATGGATCTTGCTGGGTTCCATCTCTAGCCTGGCCCAGCCTGCTGGGGACTAAAAGGGTTTACTACAGATTTGGCCATGGTCATCAATAACAAAAGCTTGAAGTAGAGTACTTAAGCAAACCCCGTAATCAGATCCATCCACCAAATTGAAATGTGGCACAATCTTAGTAACTGGAAGTGAAAGTTGGAAGAGATCATAATCATGTTTTTTTTTCCATTTAAAAGAATTTGGAATAACTTATAACCATCAGAGAAAGAGTTTCAATCCCTTGAAATCAGAGCAAGAAGTCTTTCAGGAATAACAAACTGGAAATTTCTCAAATGGAGGTGCCTTCATATATATATCAACTTAAAATGACTGAGGAAGCTTCAAGCGTCTAAACATTTCTGAGGCATCAAAAAAACATGAACATTGTGATGACAATGAAGGGTCTACACTAAGCTTTCCACATAAATAAACAACACTACTCTTCATTAGGACAGTGTTAACATCATAGGGAAGAATAAAACTTCAGTACATATATACATGCTCAGAAGTTGACATCATGCTAACTAGAGCGCAGATAAACAGATCCTCCCCGAATTCAGCAAAATGTCACCTTATGAGCTAGTTACAACTTAGTAATTCACATGACTAAACAATTGAACAACACAGCTCCTTAAATTGCTAACTCATTTGCTTTCTAAATCGAAAAATTGGCGAGTTACTCATATTCCACGGAACCTCAGCAGAAGGCCCAAATCTAAACAGTTATTTGTCAGAAGAGACAAATGTTGGATCTAAATCCAAACACGTCAGCACCTGACATGCATACAGACACATGCATATCCTGACATCCACTTCATCAACTCACAGAATACTCCCGAGAAAGCCATGCATGTCATATGTGTCAATGAGCACAGACAGACAGCACGAGGCAAAACATCGGGGCTTGAGAAACAGAGGCGAAATTGGGTGGTGCCGTACCGATCATTGCGGTTGAGCCTTGCGGCGTAGTAGAAGGCGACGGAGACAAGCCACGAGTCGGAGTGGACGGCGACGAGCGCGAGCCAGTCGCGACGGTTCATCCCGTCGCGCGCGAAGTTGATCCCGAGCGCCGGCTCCGGCAGCTCCGTGGGCACCTCCTCCGCCGGCAGCGCCACCTCCCACGCTTCGTTGGCGTAGCCGTACAGGCACAGGTTCTCCTTCTCTACACCCAACCCCCAAATCAAATCGAATCGAATCGAAGGCTACGGCGGCACAGCTAGCGCGGAGAGATCGCGAGGGGAGGAGACTCACCTGGATCGCACAGCGCGTAGAACTCCTCGACGTCTGCAAGCGAAGCGAGCTAGGGTTATTCGCGAGCGTGGCGGGAAGGAAGGACGAGCAGGAGCAGCGGGGGCGTACCGTGGGTGAGGGCGCGGAGGATGGCGGAGCGGCGGGCGCGGTAGTCCTTGTAGATGTCGTCGACGGAGCGGGGGCGGAGCCGCTCCCGGCGCCCGCGCGGCGGTAGGTGGCGTCCATCGCCCGTCGCGGCGGCGGCGCGGCTGATTCTGATCTCTCTCTCCGGCGAGGGCGAGAGCGAGGCGCAGGAAGGAGATGACTGATCGCGATGCGGTTGGGAGACGAGCGACCATAGTACGAGTGCGGTAAAGGGAAGATGTGCAAGATCTTGCAGAGGGCTGCAGCAAATATTTCCACAGATCTCAATATTTCACTCCCTCATAAGTTAACAGTGGGCCATGAAACTACCCTTCTCGCTTTTGTATACTTGATGAACTTCACCATACAAACCGCCAATCGGCTAAAGTTCTAGGTGGTAGATGCTAAAGAGTGGCACCGGTCCACCCTTTTCCAGTCCTCAGAATGATATGAAGTTAGCTAGCAATTGGCTCTTCCAAACTCACAATTGAGGGCCTCTTTGGGCAGCTACAAAAGGCTGTTAAAATCTTGTAAGAGAAGCCACCACCCCTCAATCTAAGGGCAATACAAGTCCAACAGTAATGTTGAACATATGCTCTTACTGGGAACAAAAATAGTCCTCACAAGGCATATAGATCAACAGGATCAGCTCCCCCATTTACCACAGCAGATTCATGCAACACTGAAAAACTAATGAAGGAGCCCAGTTTTGCCCATTTGTTTGACCTTTAATGAGAGCTTGATTTTGGCACATCAAGATGTCAAACAAGAAAAGAAACTCCAATTTTTAGAGTGCAGTGTTCATATAGTACCTGCAATGTCATTAGTAGAATAATTCAAAATGATCGAAATAATAAATGCAAATATCTGAAAAGACTGAGAGCTAGATAATTCTCTAGAAACTCCAAGATTTAGTTGGACCATGGAAGAGCTAGAGAGAAGGAAATGCCCATATATCAAGCTATGGACTCTATGGGTAGAAAGAAAAACATATGTATATTTTTCCCCCAAAAAGGGTTCTTACCATGTTTCCATTGCTTACCACCACTGACAAAATATGTAACTACAGTGAAACTATCACTAACCTGAATACCTGAATTTGTTGAAAACGACAATTCCTCACCCAACCTAAAGCCCGTGATTGCAAATTGAGTCAAACAAAAGAACAGAATCAATTCATGTCCCAAAAAGATTGAACTCCAACTCTAACAAGCCTTCATACATCTGCTTTCAAGAAGGTGACTATGCGGAGGCCAGATCTCACTAACCTGCATTCCCATAAGAAATAACGTTTTGTGCCATTTCTGACTAAATAGAATAGTGTATAATATATATATATATAGTCTTTAAATACCAATAAAGATACCTGAAGACGATAGAAGACACGCTCGGTGCTGAATTTACATGACATTACCATCAAAAGCAAAAGGACAACAGTGTTGTACCTTTAACAGATTCAATGCTTTCTGCTTCTAAAAGAAAACTGAGTGCAGAACTTCTATATGTTCTTTGTCTGATGGAATTAGATATTTCCATATGGATTGAAGCATCAAGGCACCTTCCAATAATTTAATGGCTGTAGAGTGTCACAGGGAGAAGGTACATTTGAAGTCTGAGATATAGCACAAGTCATGCATATGATATTCTTCTTGTGAACAAACATATTAAGAGATAAGCAGGATTCAGATTTGTAGTATGGATACATATTTGTCAGCTTCTGCTACTGGCTAATAAACAACGGATGCAGAAAAGAATTACCCACCCATAAGCTTCAAAAGTCAAAAGCATCAGTACATGAGATGCGGCTCCACGTGGATTGGAGTTCTAAGCTACAGAGTAAAGTAAACTGGGACAGGAAACATGATTCCTCATACTGCTAGACACCGATTAGTCATCCATACTGTCAGAGAGCTTCAACTGAAAGAAGGATGTAGCTACAAGCTGAACTCATAGTAACTTAGTGCCCACGAGAGTGGTCACGACAGAAGGCACATACAAAGAGGCAACAGTCAAAAACAGATGATATTAACAAGGGAGATAGCCAAACACATATGTATGGCGACTCACTTCGTGGCAGGGGATTGTTTGACTCACCCAACCAT